>BQNB010106103.1:0-23462 GCA_026074375.1 Tanacetum coccineum | reverse complement strand
GGGTTTTGAGGCCTTAAAAATGACCTATGAAGCTGCTACAAGGACTAGGATTCGTCTCCCTAAGTTATACAAAGTTATCCCAAAAGTTACACACTAAAACCCTAAAATCGGTTTTGTATGTATAGAGGTATCGCGGCGACGACGTCGCGTTATGGTCCTGACGCCGTCGCTACGTAGATAAGGTTTAGTATCCTTGGATAAATCCAAAGACACTAAGACTGAAACTTTGAGTATATGATATAAACTATGCGGAATCTAGTTTATACCACTAAGAAGAATAAAGAAAAAGTATGTTTGAGACACAGAAATACAACCAAAATAATAAGCTTCGATATATTAATACGAACACTCTTTGACAGTGTTAGGGTTTACAACCTTGAAGCTAGATGTGATGTGATAATTATAAAACCATAACCTAGGATCTCCTTTTATACACCAAGGAGTCCTTTACAAGATAACTACAAATCTTCTAAACTTTTACAAGATATCAACATATCTTCTAACTATATAAGATATACACAGAATAAGTCCATACATATCACAAAACGCGTTTAACTCTTCATCAGTCCTAATCTTCATGCAACAGTGTTAACTTCTCTTCAGCAGTATTAAGTTAGTACTGGCAGTACTAACTTTTACTCTAGCAGTACTAACCAGTTAGTACTGGTAGTTATAATCTGAGCAGTACAAAACTTCTTAAGCTTGGCAGTACTAAGTTGAACCAGCAGTATAAACTTTGTAGAAGCCCTTAATTCCCAACAATCCTCCCCTAAACTTGTGATTTACCTCCAAATCATCAAGTTTCTTGAATTAAACCTTTTTGAGAGGATTCTTCCAAACACTCTTCTACTTTTCAATATGTGATCTTATAAATCTAAGAAGCTCAAATGATATTTCACTTTCATTATCAACCTATAGCTTTCCACTCAGCATTCTTGAAAGCATCTCTTAAGTAAGAGGATATGTCTTCTCTACCAGCATGTGAATAGCAATGCCAGTATCCATCAGTAATACATGAATTCCACATGAATCAAATAATCTCCAGCTGATCAATGTGTAATCCTGTTGAGCTTTCCAGACTTCATCATCTTTACTTGGTTCAAACACAGTAATGAGATCTCCCCAAAGTAATCTGTCATATCCTTCTGGGCTTGCAGTCTCAAACCTTTCTTTAACCAGCCTATATAAATCTAACACATCCTGCCTATCAAAATCATCAAGCATCTCTGTAAATATCTTGTAAGATTTAGTACTTCCATTAGCTCTGATGATCTCATAATACATCTTGTCTTCTGATAGAACATGTGTCTTCCAATCAACTATTGGATACTTTGTAGCTAATGATTCAACACTTACAGCTACATCATCTCCTGGAATTATATCCAAATGAGCTCTAAGCTCTTCTTTCTCAGCATCATCCTCCATCTTTTGTCTTTTAGAACTCTCTTCACTTTGCTTTTCACCTGCTCTTTTCTTAGCAAGTGTTTTCTTTCTACTGCCTCCAGCCTTCTTTTCACTACCTTTTTCCTTATCATCTGATGCCATAGGTACAAAAGAGTTTACCTGTTTGTATGTTTTGTCAAAGAGCTTATGAATCTCTTCATAACTTTTTTCTTTCAGCTGATTGTGTTTACTCCTTTGCTCTGCTGCTCTTTGTGCTACAAAGAACCTTTTTCTTTCTGCTATCATCTCCACTAACAGTCTTGATTTTTCTTCAATGGAGTATAGTTCTTGTTCCTCAGCTTGGACTCTTGTAGCTAATTGCTCATCAGCTTCAATCATGACTTGAATGTTATCCATTTCTTCATAGATAGCTGCTCTGCTAGCTTCTTCTTATGCAGATCTTTCTTTTTACAGTATTTCAAATTTAGCTTGTTCTTCAACATGGAGTCTGAGAGCCAATTCTTCATCACTCTGAATCTGGTCTTTCTTCTTTAATGGCTTCTCTGGTTCAGTCATTATGGCTTTTCCCTTGTCTTTTGTTGAAATCTTTAAAACTGGTGGTGAAATAACCTCTCTTCTTGCAACTTCTTTAGCAACTTCTATATTGCTACTAAACTGTTCCCAAGCAATTTTCTTAGAACTTAAGCAGTGAAGGATGGTATGAATTAAAAATTTCCACTAAGGGGAAAAGTGTCCCTTTTGAAAAGTTAAGCTGTCATAGTTGGACACATACCCTATAAGATCAAGTTGCTTAAAACTTTATATAGTAGATAAAGTACTAATACCATCAGAATCTTCTAACTTGAGATGTCTTCTAATAGAGGGAACAACACTCTTTAGGTCAACACTGTAAATGTTATCCTTTCTTGGAACTCTCAGCAAGACTTGACTTTCATCAAGTAGCGTTGTGCACCATTGAACTAGAGTGTTTCCTATCTTATTTCATCAATTGAGCAATTTCTCTCCCTGTTTGAAAGGATCCTCCAAGTCAATCTTCATCTTGAATAACAAATCTGACCTATCTTCTAGCTTTGATTGACTTTACTTTGGGATCTAATTACTTTTCCTCATGATGAGCTTAGTGTAAGCAGCACATTGTCTAGTTTTCGTATGCTTTATGTTAGATCAAAACTTTCCACTTTTTGGATATGATGGTAACAGTAATCCGTCAATTCATTCTGTGTCAAAAACTACCATCATACTTCAAGTGAGTGAAACCTTGGGAGAGGTGATTCATTGGCATTGGAGACCAGGATTCTTCAGCAACATGGGTTGTTGGCATAGATGGTGATGAAGTTGCGGGTTATGAGGTGGAGGAAGCACTAGTGGGTGTGGTGAAGGGACTCAATGGAGATTGTTGATCTTCTCATATATAGTTGACCCTGAACAAGAATTGTTTGAAACAATGGAGTGTCCACCCCAGTATATCCCTTGGAAGCTCTTTAATATTGCTAAACAGTTTTTGAGTAAGGGTAGGAGCAATTATATTTTCTTTTATAGGGTAGATGCAATTCTCTTGTGCTTGTTAAAAATATTTGTTATATATCTGGGATACATCTAAAACTTGTCTTACGTCCATTTTTCATCAATGGCTCAAAAATCAATTTGGAAAAATTAAAGGTTCTGTTTGTGGCCAAGCAAATTATAGCAATTGCTATGTTGCTACTAAACTGTTCCTAAGCAGTTTTCTTAGAACTTAAGTAGTAAAGGATGGTATTAAATAAAAATTTCCACTGAGGGGAATAGTGTCCCTTTTGAAAAGTTAAGCTGTCGGAGTTGGACACATACCCCCATAAAAGCAAGTTGCTCAAAAATTTTTGCAGTAGATAAAGTACTAATACCATCAGAATCTTCTAACTTGAGATGTCTTCTAATAGAGGCCTCAAAAACAACCTTGACCTTCCCATCTATTGTAGCAGTATGTCTCCATCCTCAAGTGTGCTTGCAGTAGCAGTTGCCCAAAACTGTCTTTTAATGTGAAACATAGAGTTGGGTTTTCAGTGAGGGCATACTTAATATGACTTACAGTGAGAAAATCAATTATTTGATGAAACCCTTCACTTCCTTTTGACTTCTGTAAGTAGGCAATCATGTTGTGCTTGTCGCAAAAGTCTAAATTCGCCATTTGATGTAAGAGGTTAATTAAGGTTTGCGATATGATCGTGAGGATGAGAGTATATATGTTTGATAGGGTAATTAAGATAGATGAGGAGTATTTAAAAGTTTTGATTTGGACTGACTGAATAAAATTTGTACTTATCTTGAATAAATCTTATGAATTTATAGAAAGATCATGAATTTCCAATTGTCAAACTATTAGGACGAAGTTGCATTGGCTTTAAATTTAGCAACGGCTATATTTAGTGGAAAAAGGTAATTTTGTTTTGCCTCAAATAGTACTAAACAGTCACCCTCTAGCCAGGTAATATTTTGCCTCACTGTACTATTTTTAGCCAGCATCGTTCTAAGTAATGCCCAACTAATACTAACTTTGAGATACAAGTTTTAACCTCAATTTTCGTTTCCAAAAGATTTTCCATCATCCAATTTGCGCTCACCATCTCTCTTTTGTTTATATTTCACTTTTCTCTCAATTCTTTTTCTTACTCAATCACTCTTTCTGTTTTTTTCACACATCTCTTTTTCTGTTTTTCAGCTCACTAATTCTCTTTTTTCACCATTTAGACAGTTTTTAAAATGTGCCCATCCAATTCCATTAGTTTTATATTGTCCTCCCCACTTCCAAGTGTGTTAACTCTTGAGAGAGGTGGATCATTGGACTATTTAGATGCAGCCTCAAACATAGTTTTGTAGCATATGCAACCCCAATATGGTATATTGGACCTGGCGACCAATACCCTGAACCAGTTCCTAAGGACTTTGCTCATTAAGTGTTGCCATGGATTGGGTCCTATTGAGTTGACCCACTGTAATGCTTACTTTTAGATAGAAGCATTAGTGTCAGACTTTTCATTTTGTCACCCAACTCCTTATGGATAGCCTCATCGCCAACCTTTACAGGGGGACCACCAGACTCAGGTATCTTAGTGTCCCGACCTCTTTTGATGTTACATGTCTTTCCAACTATTCTTGATTGATTTGACATAATTAGCAATCCCCTAAACAATTCTTCAGAAGTTAGCATCAATACTAGTGATCAATATGGCTTAGCTGCAATTGTTAGTCCAAAACCATGAATATACATTCCAAAGTATTTTCTTGTTTACCAATTTTAATTATGGGTCTAACTGTTTGTCAACAATGCTAGTATTCAAGTATAACTAGTAGTACTAATTATACATAGCAGTTTGTAACATTTTGCCTAGCAGTACAAAAAACTTGCTAGCGCATTTTTCTACAACTACTAGTTTTTACTTCAAATCCATTTTAATACAAAAAATCCTTAGAGATTAAGTAATCCAATGTAGCAATTTAGAAAGTTAAAACTGCTAACATCAAATGCCTTTGTGAGAGATCTTGCAACATTGAATTACATTGATTACCTTTAAATGATTCTTCTCATAGAAATCTTGATGAAAGTATGCTTATTCTCAATGTGCTTTGTTTTGCATGAAATTTGGATTTATTAGGCTTCACTCAGCATCTTCTTCACTATCCTTAGGACTAAGAGAAAATTAATGGATCAGTTATGCAAATAGGTATTATGATGTTATCTTGTTCGGTTCTGTCTTCTTTTCATGCTTGACATTCGCAAACAATATTATCTCTGTTCTGAATTAATTAGTTTGATTTCCTGTAACATTGGAGCTCATTGTTCATAGATTTTTGGACAAAGAATCAACATCAAAAGCTTGTCTGGGTCCATTTCTGATACATTAGGTGCATTTTCAAGAAATCTATGTTTAAGGTCTCTTCAAAAAACTATCCTGGTCCTCTTGTTAAATACTCTCATAGCCTTGCTAACCACAGAGTACAATATAAAATCCCCTCATCAGCTTTTCCATCAACTTGCCTTAAATGATCCATGTATTAAGATGGTAACAGGACTCCCAAAATGTTTCATGAAGTTATCAATGGTGTTCTAACGATAAAGTTCGTAATGTGTTTAGAATTAGGCTTAATGACTAAGACAATATTTAGCACATAGCAAGCAGTATATTAATGCTTCGCCAAAAGGAGTTGGCAACTTAGAGTCAACTAAATAGTTCTTGCAGCCTCTATCTGTTGTTCTATTTTTCTTCAGCAACACATTTGTCTAAGGAGTCCTTAGCCAAACACTGAGTTACCTTTTAAGACCCTTCATTTTACAGAACTGATTCATTAGGGGATAAAATATTTTTTTTTGAACCTCAGTTCCATTGTCATTTTTGATAACTTTTACTTTGTGGTCTAGTTGATTTTCTATTTCTGTTATGAAGGTCTTTAAGATCCTACTTGTTTATAATTAGTGGTCCAAAAAAGGGTATACCTAAGCAAAAATATCTACTAAAGTCATTAGTGACAACTAGGAATAAGACTTTTCTCATTATACTATTTAACATTGTAGGAACCAATAGGTCATATGATGCATATGTAAGGGTTGCTGATTGAGTTCACAATGTTTGGCACTTATAGGAGGCTTTGTGTTCCTTTCTTCTGACACAGCAAAAAAAGAAAGTTCATTTTTAAAAATCTATTGAAGGCAAACATCAACAAGGTTTCCCCTCACAAGTTTGTTCATGTTTTTAAAGTTTATGTGACCAAGCCTCCTATGCTAAATTGGATTCATCAATTGTGGCCTTAGCAAAGAGGCAAGTTAAACCTTTAGTGGGAACAACACTCTTTAGGTCAACACTGTAAATGTTATCCTTTCTTGGAACTCTCAGCAAAACTTGACTTTCATCAAGTAGCTTAAGTAGAAAGATAAGACTAGACATTCAATGTTCAGTAAAAGAACATTGTTCTTTTTGTCACAAATTGTGGACACACTAAATAGGTTATACATAAAGTAACAGTACATAAATACTAATCATCATAATTACCTATGTTCAAGTTTTGACTTTTACCTTGATTCTACTTTACAATTTCCAAAGGAAACAAATCACCTTCATAATCTTATTACTCGAGTAAGATAGCATTTGTTTCCTGTTCATGTGCTCTAGAACAACATGTTAATATAATCATATTCATTGTATCCTCTCTGTGTGGGTTTGCACCTGCACATAAAATACGAGAATTAGGCTCTTTTGGGGATCTAAGCATTTTAGATTGGATTGCCTCTATGAATTAAATGTAAGAATATTTCTGCAAGTATTTGATGCATACTGATTTTGGCTTTTCCAATCCTAGCATGCTGTGGCCTTGACTGCTTAGTCTTTTCCTTGTTTTCACTTATACTGCTCTATCCCTAGCAGTTGTGTCTTTGTACCTTTTGTTATTTTTTTTTTTTTTTTCTTTTTTTTAAACTTTGTTTATTGAAAAATGTGTTTGTTTTGCTTCATACTTGTTTGTTAATGGTTTGTGACTTATGATATCATTTTTTTGTAAGCATTTGATATTGGTTTATAAGATGATTTCAGTTAGTTTTGTGCCGAGTAGTATTAATGATTATGCTGCAGAGTTATATCTCTTCTGCACCAGCAGTATTAATTTTGCCAGACTTGGTCTAATAATGCTTGTTGGAAATATCTTTTTTAGGGTATGGGGTGAGTATTTATTAGTAAAGTATTGTGATTCAACCTACTGAGTCGTTCCACACTGGTTTTATAACCTTTTATCACACACATAATTGAGATGCTCAAAACTAACACAAACAAAAAAGCTTTATTTATCATTTTAAAGTCACTTCTTAGTTCTTTGAGGACATAAATTGATTCTTGTTTCTTTGGTTCCCTCTAGGATAGTGTTTGTATTGTTTAGGTGTTTCTACCTTCTCTACAGTTTCCCTAAGCAAGACTTAACAAATTTTATTTTTTAGGTGCTTAGGTCTAACAGTTTTAACATTAGGTATAAATACTCTTTCATCACTATCATCATAGAATTCCTTCTTATTAATTGGAGATTAATATGTTCTTCACTTACAGTTTTAGGTTTCTATCTGCATCACTTATTTTTTATATCAGTAGATCTTTGAGTTGTATCAATTCACTTTCTTAACGATATTAGGTGTTAATTTCAGTATGACATCCAACATTCTCAACTTTCAACTATTCATCATAAAATTGATCAGGTTTGGAGGCGAATGAAATTCATGTATAGATGGAGAACGCATGATATCCCTTATTAGATTTGACTTATTTATTCTCATGAATTATAACATCTCAGATGAATTCACATAGAACTTTCTACTGCAGGAGAAGTTGCTGTATAGAAGAAGCGGCATATATCCTGTTAGTTTGTAACTTGTCATAACTTGACTTTCCAGCAAATTTTTCAAAGATTTAGATAAATTTTGAAACTTCTTAATGTTATTTTAACTCATATCTCTCTTTGTTATGCTTTTTCCAATGTCTTTTTGTAGCAAATAAGGCATTATCTCTTGTCTAACTTCATGTTTTTAAAACATTTCGGCTTTCTGCAACAACAGAACTCATTTTTTCTTTAGTGAGATTGTCTTCTTTCTACTGTCTCTAAACTTGCTTTATTGATACATAAATTAAATTGTGACTTATTGTTAATAAGAATTCAAGTTGTCATATTGTTCTTGAGAGTAGCATATGCTTTTACATTATTGTTCTTTGAGAGTAGCATAAGCTTTTACACATGATTTAGAACAAGAATCTACCTCAGAATCTGAACTGGAAGAACTCCTTGAAGATGTATGTGCCATCAATGCAAAGTTTATAGGATGTTCTTCTTCAGCTTGATAGCTCCAGTCATACCCTCCAATTCTATCTTGAGCAACCAGGACATTTTCAGTAGGAGTTTCCACTGTCACAGTTCTTTTACTATTATATCTTCCTCTGTTTTTCTAATTTCTAGGAGCTCTACATTCTCTTGCAAAGTGACCATTTTTATGACAATTATAGCACTGACCTGTCAAATCCAACTCTTTGGCCATTTAAATCTAACTTCCTGCCTATCCTCTTGATGAATCTCCTAGTTCTAATTGTTAGCATAGCCATTTCCCATTGTAAATTCATTTCTTCTCGGTCATCAGGATTAATTTATTCTAGATCCTCTCGTGCAAGTTGAGGAGAATTGGGCTGACTAGCTAGGAAAGCACAGATCACAGCATCACTAAGGTTATCTCTAGATGTTGGATTACTTTAAGTATGAGCATCACTAACTCCATAAGTAGTGTTATCTACTTTATTTGTGTTGTTGCTGCTGTTGTTGTTGTTGTTAGTGTTGTTGGAGCACATAAAAGACACATTTTATGAATTTTGGCTTGTGTTTGTTGATCCTGTAAGTTCAGGCTCATATATCTTCAAGTTTTTGTACAAGTCATCCAAATTGATGGTCTCTATTTCCTCTTTGTTCCTCCAGATCAAAGCATGGATCTTCCATTCAGATGGAAGACTTCTTAATAATTTTAAGTTTATGTCCTCTTGTGTAATAACTTCACCTTGGATCTCCAACTGACTAATAAGTTTTGCAACCTGTCAAAAGTTTGATCCATTGTTTCTGAACTTGATCCTGAAGATTTCTTATATTGTTTCTTGAGTAGAGTTCTCTGAACTTTCTTGGATTCCGTGTTTCCTCCATACCTCTTCTTTATGGCTTCTATGAGCAATTTTGCATCTTTATATGAATGGAACTTCAGTTGATCCTTACTTGGGAGTGCCATCAACAGAATTCCTCTATCTTTCATCTCATTCCTTCTATTATGATTTTCTTCTGTAGTGGTAGGTTCATATTCCTGCACAGTTTCTCCAAAAGTTCTCTTCAGTACTTTGTTACCATTCAGAATTACTTCCTAGAGAGAGTAATCAGTCATGAGAAAGTATTGTTCTATCCTCATTAACCAGAGATCATATTCCCTTGGGTTGAGGATAGGGAGTCTTGCAGTCAGAGTTGTAGAAGTAGTTCCTGCCTCTATCTTATTACTAAGAAATAGATCTAGTATATATTGTTTGTTTCTTCTTATTCAAAGCTTCACAACAAGCTCTAATACCACTTGTTGATCCTAATAAACAGATCTTGAACTCCTTAGCTTGATGTAAGGTTTAGTATCCTTGGATAAACTCAAAGGCACTAAGACTAAAACTTTGAGTGTATGATATAAACTATGCAGAATCTAGTTTATACCACTAAGAAGAATAAAGAAAAAGTATGTTTAAGACATAGAAATACAACCAAAACAATAAGCTTCAATATATTAATACGAACACTCTTTGACAGTGTTTGGGTTTACAACCTTGAAGCTATGAATACTATGAAAGACTGATATGATATTTTGTGCTCATAACCTAGGATCTCCTTTTATACACCAAGGAGTCCTTTACAAGATAACTACAAATCTTCTAAACTTTTATAAATATCAACATATCTTTTAACTATTTAAGATATATACAGAATAAGTCCATGCATATTACAAAATACATTTAACTCTTCATCAGTCCTAATCTTTAGGCAGCAGTGTTAACTTCTCTTCAGCAGTATTAAGTTAGTACTGGCAGTACTAACTTTTACTCTAGCAATACTAACTAGTTAGTACTGGTAGTTATAATCTGAGCAGTACAACTATTTAGGCTTGGCAGTACTAAGTTGAACCAGCAGTATAAACTTTGTAGAAGCCCTTAATTCCCAACACAAATAGAATCATTGGATACCTCTGAGTCAGGACTTATAGATGAGAAAGTCGTGAGCGCATAATTAGGCCCTTCCTCTGCCTGATCACTCTAGTCATATCCACGAAGACCATCACATGACACCAAAGCTGTGGAAGTAGATGTTTCCACATGCATACTCCTCTTTGAGCTTTTCTTGTTCTTGTTGTCTTGATTTCTTGGAGCTCTGCACTCCCTAGAAAAATGTCCCCTCTTATGGCAGTTGTAGCACTCCACTTTGGACTTATCAAAACCAATAGTCTCATTGCCATTAACAGTAAGCTTCCTTCCTGTATTCTTTAAAAACCTTCTTGCCCTTATAGTCAACATGGTCATTTGCCATCTCAAATCCATCTCTTCCATGTTATTTGGATCAATTTGTTGCAAGTCCTCATGTACAAGTTGAGGACTATTTGGTTGACTAGCAAAGAATACACAAATAACAGCATCACTCAAGTTACCAATATTTGTAGTGTTAGCAGCATTAACTTGAGTGCTAGTAGTAGAAACTTCATGAGCAGTATTAACTGCTTCATTAGTGATGCTAGTGTTGTTATTTGAAGAGGACATAAAAGCTATGTTCTGTGTGCTTAAACTTGAGCTAGACATCCTTTTAACTTCTGGTTCATACACCTTGAGGTTGTTGTAGAGATCATCCATGCTCATTGTATCCAAATCAGCTTTATTCCTCCACACAACAGCATATGTGTTCCACTCAGGTGACAAACTTCTTAATAACTTTTGATTAACATCTTCTTGAGAAAGCTTTTCATCTAAAAGCTCCAACTGACTCACAAGCTTTTGAAGCCTATCAAAAGTTTGATCAAGCATCTCTGAGCTTAGACCAGTGAAGTTTTCATATTTCTGCTTTAAGAGATTCCTTTGAGTCTTTCTTTTAGTTGCATTCCTACCAAATCTCTTTTTAACAGCTTCTAGCAACTTCTTAGCATCCTTTATAGAGTTAAACTTTAACTGATGTTCATTGAGAATGCCCATCATTAAAGTACTTCTAGCCTTCACTTCTAATCTTCTCTAAGCCTTATCTTCTATACTAAGCAGAATAATGTTGTGCAGCTTTGTTGTTAGACAAAGTACTCTGATTTCAAATTAAATGCTGGTTTATGGATACAATTTCATGAATATCAAGATTTTCATTGACAATGAAAGCACCATTTTCATAGTTAAGAATCTAGTGTTTCACTTAAAGACTAAGCACATTGAGATTAGACATCATTTTATCAGAGATTCCAATAAGAAGAATCTTATTCAGATGATAAAGATTCACACAGATCAGAATATTGCAGATTTGCTCACAAAAGCATTGATGTTAGCAGATTTCAATATCTGATTGCAAGTATAGGAATGCTTAACCTCTGAAGTATTGATTGAGGGGAGGTTAATTATGTAAATATTCAGCAGATTATGCACAAATGATGCTTGAAATGGAACAGAACAGCAGCTAATGATGAAATTCAAGTTAGTGCTGTTGGCCTAACTTACTACTGGTAAGTATTCATTATGTCTGCTGTTATTTAATTTATACTTGTAAGATTAAGAGAAAGCAAAAACAGATAGAGAGAAAAAGTAAGCTTAAAAGAATGAGAGAAAGCAAAAACAGATAGAGAAAAAAGTGAGCTCGAAAGAATTAAGAGAAAATAAAAACAGACAGAGAGAATTGTAAAAAAAGAAATAAGAGATGTAGTGAGTTCAAAAACAGAAAGAGAGATGTGTGAAGCAAAAACATACAGAGTGATTCAGTGAGAACAAGAATTAAGAGATAAAGTGAGAATCAAAAACAGAAAGAGAGATGTGTGAAACAAAAACAGACAAAGTGATTTAGTGAGAAAAAGAATTGAGAGATAAAGTGAGAATCAAAAACAAAAAGAGAGCTTGTGAGAATCAAAATTGTTAATGGAATACCTATGGACGAAAAGAGGTAAAATGGTAACTCAAAAGTTAGTACTGCTGGGCATTACTTAGAACTGTTAGGCTAAAATTAGTACTGCTAGGCTACCGTTAGTGCTGTTTGGAATAACAGATTTTTGGCAATTAAATATAGCCGTTAGAGATAATTCCACCAATCACTTCACTTATAGGTTTCCTTACTCTGGATAATTCATAATATTTCTTTAAATCATAAGATTTTCCTTCATGCTAATTTAGTCGGTCCATTCAAACCTCAAGGCTATCTATATAATTCTCAAGTGACTTTGCCAATACACACATACTCTCATACACGTTCATTATCCCACAAACTCTAATCGAACTTTTCTCAATCTACAATGGCGAATTTTTGGAATTCTGTGGACACACAAAACATGGTCGGCCTTCTTAAAGAAAACTGAGGAGTGAAGGTTTTCACCAAATAGTAGATTTTCTCTAATGTTGTCACATAAGTATGTTATTACAGAAAATCCCACTATCTATGTTTTCCTTTTTTATCAACCGTTTTGGAAACTGTTACTGCTCGAACCACTTGATAATTGATAAATTTAAATTAACTGCTATAATAGATGACATAAGTTAGTTTGTCACTGAGGCATCTGTTAGAAGGCATCTCAATTAGCACATTCTAATGGTATTAGTTCTTTGCAACCACTCATCTTTGAACACATTCCCTGATCTAATGGGGTTATGTGTCAACCTTCTGACAAATTGGACCTTTCAAAAAGACACTTTTCTCCTCAATGGAGTTTTTCATACCAAACCATCCTACATTGTCTAAGTCCTAAGAAAACCCTCGTGGGAATTCAGTAGGCAACATAGGAAACTGCTATTATTTGCTTGGCCAATGATAGGGACAATTTAATTTTTCAAACTGTTTTTTGATGGTATGGTGAAAAATGTGGATAGTAAACATAAATTTTTAATGTATCCAAGATTTATTCAAGTGTTTTTGAACAAGCAAAAGAGACAAAAGATTGGTAAAAGCTCAGATCCAGCTGAAGAACCAAAAGATAAAGAAGAAGAACTGTCACAAGAAGAGCTACAAAAAAATGATGAAAATAGTTCCAGTGCAAGGGATGAATGTTGAAGGTTTACAAATAAGTATCCATAATTGCTAGGGTGATTTACACTAAAGGCACTAGAAGTACTGGAGATCATTAGAGTTGGTCATCCATTCTGAGGTAATCAATTCTTTGATTGATTTATGGAAGGCCTTAGACTATGGGTTGTCTTAGTGATGCTATAGTTGTTTGGTTACAAGAGAGAAACTAAAGATGACAAAGAAAGAGCGATATGGGTTGAGTTGAAGAGATTATTTGAACCAGATATAGATGATGAGTTATGGAAGCTTCAAAATCATATTCATGATTTAACTTGGAAGCTATATGATTCATGTAGAGTGCATCATGTGTCTACAGAGAAGGGAATAGACATCTACATGCTGGTAGAGAAAGAGTATCCATTATCAAGAGGAACTCTTACACAGATGCTGGTTGCAAAGCTCTTGGTGGATCAAGATAATAAGATGTCCAGAGAAGTCTTAAGAAGATATTCATGCAGGTTGAAAGACCAAAATAGATGAAGGTGTTGGAAGACTCTCACAGAGAACAAGATTTTAATTCAAGAAACTTGATGATTTAGAGGTAAATCACAAGTTTAAGGGAGGATTGTTGCGAATTAAAAGTCTACTTACTTAGTACTGCCAAGCCAACAGTTAGTACTGCTCTAAGTACAACCTGCCTAGTACTTATAGTTAATATGTAGAGTAAGTTTTACTGCCAGTACTAACTTAAGACTGCTGAAGGACTTAAGACTGCTGCATGAAGATTAAGACTGCTAAAGTGATAAAGACGTGTTAAGTGATATGTATTGACTTATTCAGTGTATATCTTATTAAGTTAGAAGATTTATAGTTATCTATTAGAATTATAGAAGATTTATAGTTATCTTGTAAATGACTCCTTGGTGTAGAAAAGGAGACCTAGGTTATGGTTATATTGATTATATATTATAGATATTATATCATATATTATATATATATTTAGGTATTTATATATATATATTATTTTTATACCAATATATTATATATATTATATCATACTTAATTGCTTTAAAGTTGATAAATGCAGTAATTCAGGAGTGTTTTGTGAAGACAAGCTAAAAGGCGCATAATTTGGAGCTAAAACGAAGATATTTGAAGATTACTAATTTCTGACCAATACGTCGTATCCAACAAAAGAGATACGGCGTATCCGCGCCAAGACTTCACAAGAAAACGCGTTTGACCAATTCCCAATACGGCGTATCCTCTCTGTCTACATACGCCGTATCCATGAAGATAACTATTCGAAGATACAGTAAATAAAGTAAATTGGGAATGATATCACTGATTGATTATGAACGTAGCGCGCACTCCAAGGAATCCAGCCCAATACGCCGTATCGACCTTGCCAGATACGGCGTATCGAGTCTTTTTCAGACACTATAAATAGAAGACTCAAAAACGAGTTTTCAGTGTGCAATATCATATTCTTTATACCATACTCACTAAAGACGAATTTTAGAAGAGAAGATCAGCCACCAAGGTCAAGCATTGATCACGAATCCATAGAAGACATCGTGTAATTTTTACTCTCTTAATCGTTCGATTTTCATTGTTTGATTACGCTTGTATAATTACAATGGTTGGTTTGTTTTAAAATCGATTTCTTAATTTATCGTTGATTGTTTAATTATGTTTATCACCTCATACTTGTTTATGTGTTTGAATATGCGACCTATCATTCAACTGGATCTAGTGATACGGACCAAGTAATCTAGATACCGGGATAGCTCTCCATATCGTGTTTCATATGTCTGGACCAATAGGATCACAAATAACGTTCTGTCTTTGTCTTTGAATTATGAGCTTAGTTGGACCGGTAGGTGACCCGTTTATGTTTCAGCAATCATGCTCTTAATTTACTGATAAAGATTGGAATAGTGGACTACCAGTATATAAAACACCATCAAACAATAAGTGGGTAAAGTCCCGTTGGGCTAGGGTTTTAACAGGATCACCACTGCTTTAATTCTCTAAGATAGATTATAATTAAACTAAAGGATGCTTTATGCGGATGCGTTTAATTATGACAGGATTAATCATGTCTAGGTCTTAGGATGATGTCCCGCCTAAGTCTTAAGAATGATATGCCGCTTCGAGATAAGTAAATCATTGCACTAAAACAAACAAACCATCATTGAACCGGATTTAATATGGCTAATACAGTTTTCTATCATTTGGCTTGTACCGCTTTTCTATCTTCTAATTTTCTTCTTTTGTGTTTATTGTGTATTGAATTGGTATTTGTTTCCACCAAACCTGTGCCAGTCTCTCAGGCTGAAAACCCCCATATCATTAGACAACGTACATAGCATAGGTTTAACCGGTAAATAAACTAATTAAAATACTGATAGAATATAGGATTAATTTTCCACTCTTAGTGTTCGACACCCTACTTACTGCGAACTCCATCTTGACCTGGTACACTGCTTGTTAAAGTATTGTTTTAGGTTTGTCGGCTAAATATAAATTTAAAACTTGATAATCATATAATTGACCCTACACAGCACATCAAAACACACATACATTGCTGTGGAGGAACAAAGATCTGGAGATAGATACATTTAAGCTTGGATGATCTTTACAACAACCTGAAGATCAATGAACCAGAGGTCAAAGGAACATCAAGCTCAAGCACAAACACACAAAACGTAGCCTTTGTGTCCTCAAACAGCACCAGCAGTACAAATGGAGCAATTAATACTGCTCAGGGTGCTACAGCTGCTAACACTCAAGCTACTGCTGTTAAATCAACAACAATTTGTGGAAAACTAGAAGGGGGGTTGAATAGTTTACCGCTTTTTATTTTAATGTTTATGTTTGTTTATGAAAACTTAGATTCGACCTTTTTTTTAATTCAATACTTGCACAATATGAACAATATAAATAAGTAAGAGTAAATAAAGGAATAAGAGATAAGAGTTGGAAAGATCAAACCACAACACATGGAAATTATAGTGGTTCAGTTACGAAGCTCCTTTTTGGCCTACTCCACTCCTCGAGCACCTAACTCTGTGGAGTTTTCTTCACTATGTCAACCAAACTCCCTTATGGCGGAGAAAACCATTCACAACGTTGCTTACATCGATTTACAACACAAAGCTAAATGTCGAGTTCTAATCTTAGCTAGAACTAATCTATCACAACACAACTTCACGACTTCACAACTTCATAACTTCAAGACTTCCTCACAACTTCACGACTTCACTTCACCACATACTTATGCCACACTAACTAACAACTTGGAAGATTTACAAGATCTAACTATACTTCAAAACAATCACCCCCCAAAACCTAACAACTACACAACTTTACAAGATATACAAATGATTTACAATTTATGATATGGATGCAACAAGATTGCAATATACACTTGGGGTGTAATACTTCTTCACTTGATGATGGAAGTATTCTTCTCTTACACTTGAGGGATTGAGCTTGGATCACTTAGAAACAAAGCTTTATGATTAAATGATCAAAGGATTTTAGAGAGATGTGTGGGCTGTTTTAGAACAGAAAGAATGCGTGCAAAAGGTGAGAAAATTGTAGGAAAAAGTCCAGTATTTATAGGACAAACTGGGGGAGCGTCTACCTAGGGCTGGTCCCCTTAAATAGGTGGGCGGTCCCCTTAATTTTAAGGGGGTCGGCCGTGTATTTAAGGGGGCCGCCCTAGACTAGGGCTTCCCCAGTTTGTCTTTTGTGTAGGGGGATTTTCTGGAACTTTTCTAGCCGTTTTAGGTCCGAAAATTTGAATTTCAAAATGTTTATTTTGAATAAAATATTTCTTTTAATTGTAGAAAATGTTTTGTAATGTTTTAAAAATGTTTACAACATTTTATAAAAGTGTGAGGTTGAATAAAAATTTCCTTTGATCATAAAATGCATTAAGCATTTATTTATTCATACCTTTAAGTGATGTAT
Organism: Tanacetum coccineum; assembly: GCA_026074375.1. Classification (NCBI taxonomy): domain Eukaryota; kingdom Viridiplantae; phylum Streptophyta; class Magnoliopsida; order Asterales; family Asteraceae; genus Tanacetum; species Tanacetum coccineum. The sequence goes on along the minus strand of BQNB010106103.1, from coordinate 6,338 downwards.
TTGTTGAAATGAGAGTTTACTACTAATTACTTGTTTACGTTTAATTTTACGTTGAACGTTTTTATATTTTGTGATTATCAAAACGTAAAGATGTGAAAAAATATTAGTAATGTTTTTAGGCATTATATTTTATCAACAATCTTTCCCTTTTTGATGATTACAAAATTTAAACTCATTAAATGTAAAATTATTTTTAAACAAGTATTTAGTGAGTTTCATGTCATTTCTCTCCCTTTTGTAGAATCAAAAAGACATCGTCGAGAATTACTAGTTAAATCGACGGAACAAATGCTCCCTCTTGATGTGTGCTCCCCCTTGTTTGAGGGCACTAAGGAATCGAGTTATGGTTTATATAGAGAGAGCTGAAGATCTCTCAAAAATACGAAGTTAGAATAATACAAATATTTCTAACATGTAGCAAGAAGGAAAAAAAACATAGCATCCTAGTAATGCATCCCCACAATAATCATCCATTGAAGTAAAATAGTTGTGGGTAAACCACACTAATACAATACTAAGGAATAATAAATAACATGCTAACGTACATGATATTTTTAATACAAAGAGTCCTGATAAACTAGTAGTGCTTTTTTCTATTGGACTTGCTGCAAAATGATGGATGGATAATTATTTGAGAAACCAAACATAGAGTATGTTTAGTTTGGTGAAGATGGTGGAGGTGGTGGAATGATGATTGTGGGTGGTTGTGAGAGCATGTGTTCAATATATGAAAACATATATTGATGAATTCATCTCTTTAAATCCAACTATTGAGAGTCGATTGTGAATGCAACACACAAGCATGAAATCTAACATGTGCCTCAAGAGGTTCCATGGAATGGGAGACTGGCCACACATTAGGTGGTGATGGAAATCAAATTAGACCACAATCAAGTGGTGGTGTATTTCGTGTAAAGGGTGAGAGTGATGTCCATTGATACATTTTCTTGAGTTAGAGGTGGTAGAGAAACTCTTAGAGGTAGAGATGTTGGTGGGTTCAAGTAACCATTAGGTAAAAGTGATGTTAATGAGGTTGGTGATTTGGGTATGTAGTCAATTGAGGATGAGGAAGTATCTTTGGTTGATGGTGTTTTGGAGGGTGCATTAGTAGCACTAGGTGATGAAAGTTGAAGTGTGGGTGATGGAGTTTTTGTGTCATCATGGGTTAAATCCACAAACAATTGTTTTGGTGGAATGATGTTGATTTTTGGTCTCTTGGAGGATTTGTAAATGGAGGCTCTAGTGGATGCCATGGATGTTGATAATGGTTGATGAATGATAAAGAAGATGGTGTATTGGAGATGATCATATGGAGGGGATTTATGGGAAGGAAATAGTTTGAAAATGGAATGAGTTTGAACTAGTTCAATTTATTCCAAGTTGTGTTCGAGCATTCTGGGCAAAGATAGCTGAGACTAGGTAAAAGTGAGTCAAAAAGCAGGAAAAATACTGTTTTACTTGTGAAATACTAGGGCGGTCCCCTTAAATAGGGGGCGGTCCCCTTAAAATTAAGGGGACTGCCCTCTGTTGGTTTCATTTTTCACAGAAAAATGATTTTTCTCAGAATTTTTGTGAGAGTATTTTTGTTTTGGTGGTTTATTTGCAGCAAGCCCTATTGAGTTTTATGAGCACATTTAATCATATAACAAGTAATAAACACATTAAATCATGAAACCAAAGTGGCATAACTAGTTGATTTAATAAAACAACCAAAGGTTTAAGTCATCATAGCAAACAAGTACATAAAAATAACCAACACATAAGTCTTTCCGAATACATCGGATGATCACCAAACAAGTTATTAATAACATACACATAATTAAGTTAAAAATTATCTTAAACTATACTTAGCCATCTAGCTCACATCAATCCTATGTCTTCATTTCTTCTTCTTGCTAAACACTCCTTTTAGTGCATTTCCAAATGATTTGAAACCTCCGCGCATCTCCTTATGCATTTGTTGCATTTGGTTGAGCAAGATGGTTTGTCGTTCAAAGAGAGTTTCATCGGTTCGTTAGTATGAGGAAGGCATTTGGTTTTTTGTAGTTGAGAGGATCAAGAGAGCTATAGATAGGTTGGTAGGAGATGGTGTACTTGCTAACGAGGAAGTTTTGAACATTATAATATGATCATCATCATCATTCGTGGTTGATGGAGTGGGACGTGCCTGATGATGAGAAGATGATGAAGATTCGGTTTGTAAGTGCTTGCACCACGATATCTTCGAGGTCATCGAGTTTGGTTTTTGGGCTAGGTGGACGACTTTGTCTCTATTCATCTTTGTATTTTTGCATGGGTCTTGTTGTGGAGTAGCTTACTGATTGGTGTAGTTAGAGGATGGTAAGAAACATGCCATACGGAAGATTAGCGATTGGAGTATATGTAGCACATTGGATTATTTTAACGAAGTAAAAAAATTAAAAATAAAAAGCAAGATTGTATTGTTCTTCGGAACAAACACAATACAACATGTGAGCAAGACAAACGGGAAGATAATCCCGGTGTCCTCCTAGTCCGAACACATTTTCTCTAATGAGCTCTTCTCATTTGCTTCATGTCGGGGCTTAATTCTTTGGTGAGAATTTGATTTGGATTGAGAGAGACCGTTTGACTTTTAATGGTACGGTCTACCATGACACGTTCCAATTCAAGAAGTCGACGAATGTCGTCGGGAGTCGAAAGATCGGTGCAATATGGTCCCTCAGTTTCTCAAGAATACTCAAGAGATGCAAGATCCCATTCGTTTGTAAGAGTTATGAATTCGTGTTGAATCATAAAGGAGATAACAAGGTAACCATATTCATCGGTTTGGTAAAGTGACTTGGCTTTATAGAAGTCAGAAATTAATCTTGGAAAACAATCGGTTCATTGGATTTAAAAAAGACAATTGAAACGTAAATGTTAGTTAACAGGCGACGATCGATGTTGTTGGATTGGTAGTAAGCTTGATCAACCAACACGACCTCGTGATGTGCGGTTTTTATTTAGGTTTGTTGGAATTGGGGAAATGGTAGGTGAGATGCCGGGAATTTTGGATGCTTTTGGTATGTAGGATTTAGTGAGGGATATATCGGTTGTAGTAGCTTTCGGTATTTTGTCACCTAAACAAGTAATCAACAACATAAAATGTTACAAAAAAAATATAATAAGGAAAATAAAGTTTTGAAAAGTGACAAATGTGGGACAAGGATTACTTCGACTTTAAAAATAAAAACCTAAGAAGTGATCCTTATGTTCCTTAATTTCCTTTGACTTAATCTAGGATGTCGAAGAATATATATTAATTATATATTTCAACATCAAGACCATGAACCAAACACTCCCTTATTAACATGAAATTAGTTTAAGCTCGTCAAAAAACTATACGTTAAGTATATATCATGTTGACAAGTATAAGTTTATTATTTTTGACTTGATAAAAGTTAAGTAGTGTTTGTTTTTATTCAAAAATCATGTTTTAAAAAGTTAAACCAAATGCCCCTTTATTTTATGTTATTTATAAAAATCTTAAAAGTTATATATGATTTAATATCTTGGATGGCTTATACAAGTGTATTTTGCCAATTTAATTTTTTTTTATTAATAGTTATTAAATTTTTTTTTATTAGATACCACAACTTTTTACCCTTATTTTTTTATATTTTTTTTAATAATAGTGTTTTTCACGTGGATAAAAATTAGTGATGGTCATTTCAACTCTAAAAATTGTTCCTAAGAAACGAACCAAACACTCCTTTATCTTTATAGAGTTTTACTCATTGATTTAAAAGATGTATATATGTATGTTTGAATAATCAATACTTGATTATTTTTATCATGTTTAGGCATTAATCAACAATGTATAAACTTTGTTTTAAAATTAAAAAAAATTTGTATGTATATTTATAAAAATTTCAAAAAAAAATTTATGACTCAATTAGTGTTTTGATTCAATCCTATCAAGGTTGTAATGTTCCTATGACTACGGGTATCATTGTAGTTATTGAATTCCTAGACCAAAACGAAAATAATGAAAATAATCAAAAATACCCAATTTTGATTAAGAACAAAATTGGAAGAGATTATATCAAAAGAAAGGGTTAAAAAACTTACAATGGAATGGTTGTTGATTTGACTTTGTTATAATTTCCCCTTGCGAATTTTGGTTAATTTGATGATTTGGGGTTTGATTTTTGAAGTTTTTGGTGTGGGTGGTTCGTTCACAGCAGGTAGAGGGCATAGAGAGAAGAGATGAGTATAGAGAGAGAGAGAAATGGAAGAGTATTAGAGGTATATAATTTCGATTGTGAAAAGGGGGGTGTTTGTTTTTCCAGATAGGCGGTCCCCTTAATTAATTAAAGGGGCCGCCCATTTTACATAGCCGGTCCCCTTAATTTTAAGGGAGCCGCCCTCAAAAAATTTTTTTTTGATTTTTGGCCAGTTTTTGTGAGAATGATTATTGACAATTATTAATGAACCCTTTGTTTAATTAAAAAGTTTCTTTAACTATTTCGGACGAGATAATCAAGACGTCAATTCGAGAGGTGATTTAGAGATGAAATTTCTTGCAAGAAGGAAGGATTAATTTCTTCAAAAAGACAATTAGTATATTCGATTTGAGATGAGACGAGAATGGATAGCGAAGGGATAATGAATTAATATAGACGTAAAGTTTGAAAAATATCTACAAGCTTGATTCTGATAGACGTTGGATGATGGTTGACATGATCTGAGGCTATCGTCCGAGGTCGAAGGGTGTTTGTTTCTTCCAATAGTGTTTGTTCTATGATCTTCGTGCAACTTATCTACTTCTATATTAATTGTTAACCACTAGCTTGCTCTTCTTCGTCTACCTGAGTTTGCTATGTGGTCATAGAAGATTTCCATTTTGTAGAAGTATAATAATAATCTACACGAAAGAATAGTTCATAGTGAATTAATCTCTTCAAAGCTAGAAAACCAACAAATTGGTATTTCTTGTGACTACATTAATTTTCTACGAACTAATTAACTACAACTCATAGCACATAGAGCATTTACGTATAATCTATTTGTCTATTATCTGAAAAGTGAGACGTACCTTAGTCTTCAGAATTATCTTCATTTGTAACACCCTCAAATTGGGTCGTAGCGGAATAAGGGTCCGGGACGTGTTACTTCAATGATCAATAACACAAGATATATATAGAACGAATAAAAAGTCGTTTAAAATTGATACATTGGATTTAACAAAGTATTTGTTACATAAGCCCGAAGCTTCACTTGTTCAAAATATATACAATGATTTCTAGCCAATAACAGGTTATTCATAATGTAATGCGACAAAATCTTTAAGCAGATATCCAAATCAAAACACCAATGTATCCTTGCACCTCGTGCTTATTGCCACTCATGGAAAAAACATTGATTTAATATCGTCAATATAATGTTGGGTGATTCATAGGTTTGATAAATCGTATATTGTAGGACCACGAGATTTCCCAAGTGTATGATAATTTGAGCCGTGGGCTTTTCTAAGCCAAAATAAGGACGAATTAGAGCTTATATAACCATAAGAATCAACCACGAATCCACACGTAGCTCTGATGCCAATTGTAGGATCTCGATAACACTTTCACTTCATATAACAATCACGAATCGAACTAGAAAAAAGAAGAAGAGATGAGTTGTTTTGTAGAGAGAGAAAGAAGAGAGAGAGAGATGGGAGAAAATAGAAAAGTGGAATTATCAATTGAAAATAACCAGCCCTTTTCTAAATAGAAAAGAGTTTATATACCCCGTCGCGTTAAATGACGCGCAGGATATTTAACTAGGACCCGGGCTCGGGTTTTGCTTGGGATTAAACCCGAAACATATACAATATTAGATTAACTATCGAGCCCGATTCCCGATATTATACTATTACAACATTAACTAATTAAAGACCGAAGCTCCATCGTAGAGTGACCGAACTTCCTTGTTCGACTCAATAAATTGAGGCTAACAATCTCCCCCGAAGTGAGTTCATTGATGACACTCCTTCATGAGATCAGTGAGATTGCTTTTGTCGTTTAAGCTCGAGTGTTCTTGGTCTTTGTCTTTGTTATTTGTTGTAGGCTTGTTCCTTCATGCTTTGTGATCTTGACTTTGAGCCTTTGTCATTGTCTTTATCGTCTTTGCCATCTTGCGATCTTGTGTCTTTGACCAACATGCTCATACTTTTGCATTATCTTGAAAGCTTCAAATCAGAGTTTGCGGAAGTCTTTGTCTTTAAATCTTGAACTTTCTATATAGTATGTCTTCGTTGATTGAGCATTTAAATGGGATTGAGGTTGCCGTTACCACCATTTGACCTGCAGGTTTACATTAGTGATAAACGA
>BQNB010106102.1:0-23462 GCA_026074375.1 Tanacetum coccineum | reverse complement strand
GTTCTCGTATAAAAGTGAACGCACGTTTTGAATCATGTAAACGATGTTTGTAAAGATTTTACAAAAGTTATGATTTTACCTTCTAGTCAGGAATTTATAAAATAATATTTTATAAATAAATCTTTCGTCTTATCGACGGATCGTGGCTAAAATCGTTACCTCATTTGTAAATGTACAGTTTTCGTTCGTTGTCGGGTTATTATATAGTTATAATTTAATGTATCTTTAAAATATAACTTAGTTCCTTTTACCGGGTCTCTAAAATAATAGAGGTTTTAGTAAAACATTACTAAATATAGAAATTTATATAAATTTCGTCATGACCTTTCCGGTTATATAACGTTTTCCATATTTATAAAATCTAACGTTTTTCCACTTAATAACAAAATCAATATTTCAACATCCGCGTGTTTTAAATATCTACATATATATATTCATATATAAACTAACACAAAGTAATAAATATTACATTTATTTAACCATTTTAAACCACCAATATATCCGGTTCTTATAATATAAACTTTTATGTTTTATTTATTTGTCAAGTGTGTAAACCAAACGAACCCTTATTGTTGTTTCGGTTAAACCAAACGCTCCCTATGCCGAAACTGTTAACCCAAACGCACCCCTTGGTGCAATCTGCAAAACCAAACACCCTTGTTTGGTAAATCTGCCCAACCAAACACCCCTTTAATACCAATCTGCCCAACCAAACACCCCTTTAATACCAATCTGCCCAACCAAACACCCCTTTATTGCAAATCTGTTGTCCCAAACGCACCCTCTACATCAATCTGCTAAACCAAACACATCCTTATGTGTTTTTCTCATGCCAAACGCACCCTCGGTGCGGTTTACGACAACCAACGCGCCTACGATGGTGAATAAAGAAACTAAAAGCACCCTTTATTGATAAACCCACACCGAACGGACCTTATGTGGTGGTGGGTGGTGCGGCGGTGGTGGTGGAAGGGATGGTGATGATGATGACGGGGTGGTGTGGTTCTCGCAGCATAATCAAACGCACGCCTTTTTGGGCCATATTCAACAAGCAACCCAACTCATCACCCTTGAGGGTGGCGAAGAGGGTGGTGTTTTCGGAGGTGATGGGGTGGCGGAGATGGAGATGACATGATGAAAGAAGTAGGTGAGTTGGCTGCGCTGGTAGCACGAAAAAATGTGGAGGGGGAGGGTAGCGGCGTCCTGAGTGGTGTGGTGGTCGAGTAGGCGCATGGTGTCGGGACGAATAGATCGATGGGGGGATGAAGAAATGTTATTAGTACTCGGACCGGAAAACCTCGTCGGAAAACCGTTTCGGCTGCGCGGTGGTGGCCGAAGCAGCGGGGCGGCTGCCGGAAAAATGAGAGAGAGATGGAGTTATGTATGTGTGTTTTTGTATTCAATGAGAAACAATGTATAACTTATATATATATAAAGACAAATGACAAGTTATAATAGTCTAGGGTTAATTGTGTAAGTTTTTTAATATAGTTTTGATGACTACCGTTCGGACGTCCGTGTTGAGCCACTTTATCGGATGATTCAAAATACGAAACTTTTTATTTTTTTTTTTTGTTTGCGCCAGTTGCTTTTCAAATCATTATCGTGATCAAAATGATTATTACTTGATAGTATTTTCATAAAGTACTTTATAGACATTTATAGAAAATATTTGTTATCGATTTGGTTACCCGATTATCCTTGTCGAACATAAAAAATGAATTTTAGTTATCAACAAACACTTTTGAATAAAAAATGACTAATTGAATTTATTTAAATATTATTATTAATAGAAATATTGATAATTAAAAATAAATTTACTTATATTTTGTGCCGGTTACGCGGATGATAAATGGTTTTCCAAATTTCTGTCGAGTCTGTTTGAGTGCCATTTTCTGCTTGTTTTCAAAGTCTCGGGTAAAACAAAAAAAGTGTTCCGATATAATCAGTTTTACATTAAACTGTTTATTAAGAGTCCCGAGTTTGAGAAAATGTATTAGGCTGGTCATTTTTGATAAGTCAGCTAAGAAATAATCTATATCCTTTTCGTTTTCAAGTTAAATAAGTTGAAAATAACTTTGCACCTGATAGATATGTGATAATAAATATGATTTATTATTTAAATATGTTCTGAAACATTACCGGCTACGCGGTAATCGTTTTTATGTGACAATAAAAGACCAAAAGTCAAAAAGTCAAGTCAGACCTAAAAAGTTAAAGGATAAAATAGTCATTTAAAGTTTCGAAAATTGCCGGATGTTACAGTACCTACCCCTTAAAGAAATCTCGTCCTCCAATAAATTTTTTAAACACGTTATTGTGTGACCAAGAAATGATTTAAGATTTAATAAAACCAGTTCTAAAAACAAGAGCTGATAACTTTATTAAGCCAAAATTAGAAGTTTTCGACACTTTACGCCATATACAAAAAAAAATTTTGCTAAGTTTGACGCAAGATATACTTTAAGTCCATCAATATAGTTATCTCAAAATATCATTACAGATACTTATGACTGATATAATACCTAGCGTCATTAAGAAGTCTCTTTAATATTGAAAAAACATCGAAGGAGAAATGGTGGTCCGCGTAGTATTTTTGTAACAGTTTTAAATGTTCTAGGAGGAGTCGTCTGTGTCTGATATACTGTAATTGTTCGATGACTCATAAGGACGAGCTAATAGATGTAAGTATCCAACTTTACATGGTAGTACTTAAGATGTACGCGACCTACAGTCTTCCTACTAGTGGCCCGAATTGAATAGTTTCGACTATCTGTTTCATCGATAGGTGTTTATCTTGTTTAAGGGGGGTTGCATTACCTATTGGATAGAGTTTATACCAGCTGGGAAAAATACCCCGCTCCAAGGAACCCAACAGCAGCGAACCATAAACGTCTATACTATGACAAATGTTGATGGGATGGTGGAGAGTGTGGACAGTCGAGAAACTATATGCCCCATCATAAAGTTCAACAAATGGGAGAAGCTCGCGGGAGAGCTTATGTGATAGACGGTGGGAATATGGTACTCATCATTATTTCGAAGATGAATCACCTCTATTAGCTCAATGTGTGTACACGACTGTTAGTTCCACAACAGTTCGTGATCACTCTGTGATTAGCAACGGCAAAAAGTAAAAACTTTAAGAATGGATAAGGTATTTTCAAGCGAGGCCTTAAGATCTCTAGCGGAGTTGGTAATACAACTATGTGTGCTTCTAACCCTTTTACAGATTCCGATGATTATCGGGTTTTTTGATTCATACTCGTGTCCATAATTGATACCCATTAATCCCTCAAATTTTTTATTTTTTATATTATTTAGTTTTAAAATCCATTACATACATAAAGGAGCGTCATAATTTATGTAAGTAAGAAATGATAAACTTATGGTTTCGGGATTTACAATTTCTTTATTTAACTGAAGAGGCGTCCCAATCTCTTTCAATAAAGAGAATTATAATCTTCCCTACTAATTAATTTTCCGATGCAATACGCTTACTCACAAACCTTCAAGTGATGGAAAACATGACGATTCATGTGGCTTCAATGAATATGGTGGCAGTGTTTAAAAATCGTCTTCGATATGGCTGAGTAAAAAAAACTACCAAGAATATCGATCCCTAGAGTTTCTAAGGATAGTATATTGAGTACTCTACTCGGTTTAGAGTAAAACATAGGTAAATTGTTTATGAACGAGTCAACATAGCAATTATCATATAATTCCTCCTATAACAAGTCCCAGCCCATAACAAGACATGTAAACTTAGAATCATAAATAAACCCAATGATAAACAGAATTTGTGACGTGGCTTTGTTTAACATAGCAATAATCATAATCAATTCCTCATATTACAAGTCCCGCCCATACAAGACTTGTAATACTTAGATTCATACTGTTGGGAATTATAGATTTGATGATACAAAAGAACAAAAGAATGAAAACCAAGATAGGACTTATCGACAGATTGGGAAGTTACAGATGGAACTAAAGAAGGACTTAATGATTGAGAAGTTACAAGATGTAACTTAAGATGATAATTAATAAATGAGACAATTAATTGACGGACTTAATGATGAATTAATTAGCAATCAATGTGTTATGATTAAATTCTTTGTATAAAACGCTTATGCTCTCTCCTTATATAAAGAGACGTAGACTCATAGGTTTGAATATCCATCATACATAGAACTCTCCCAATGAGAGTCTAGTTAGTTAGTTAGTTAGTACACCATAATTAGTTGGTGTAGCCCCATGTTATAGGTTGGGGTAAATAGGAATCGTTCAATGAAAAACCTTGTTTGATAATATTGCTTTCTTATTATTCCGCTGCGTGTTCAATATTATCTGTAAAACGATCCTAGATGGGCTAAACGATTTTCAACATGTGGTATCAGAGCCATGGGGCTCTTGATCTAGGATCTACAAGGTTTTTGAAGAAACCCTAAAACCCTAATTTTCAAGAAATCGATTTGTGGTTAAAGTTTTATGGGGTTTTTGAGTTAATTGATATATCAATAATTTATAATTGTCCCTCTCTATACCTTATTAATACTGGTCATACGTTTTTAATACTGGTCGCTTCGTGGTTAATACTGCTCCTTCATGGTTAATTCTGCTAGTGTTAAGCGACAGTACAGTAACAGATTTTGTGTCACTAAAGGGTATGGAAGGAAGGAGCATGGGCCTTTGTGACAGTTTTGCAACAGATTTGTGACAAGTTAGTGACATGATAGTGACAGCTTTGGGACAGAAAAAGTGTTGCTATTTGGTTTGAATGTTAATTCTGCTAGCATTACTCAGTTAAGTCTGCTAGGCTTATGGTTAATTCTGCTAGCTTTGTCCGATATGGGACAACACGGACGCGTTTGGATCTCGAACAATGATGAAATAGTGGCTCGTTTTTGGGATTATTTTGAAGAAAATTGGTTATTGCCTATTTGATGTTGTAGTTGGGTTTCACAGGTGCGTGTCTTATCATATCTTAAAGTATAGTTTTGCAGGCTATGACTTTTAAAGATAACTTGTTTGTGCTTAATTGTTGGTGACGAAGACTTGATGAATCTAGCAAAGGTGTACGATCTACCTTATGATGCTTACTACGTACATTTGCTATCACTTTAAGGAGTTACGTTGTTGTGCTCAGTGTCTCATTTTATAGGATAAATGAGGATTTTGTCAAGAGATTGCGATCTACTTATATTTTGGTCTTGGTATAAGTTTGACGTCATGTGAATAGTGCAAGACATAAGACACAAGTTTGGGAAATTCTACTTCTTCAACATATGGGTTATACTCATTTTTCTTCATCAATAATTACCACTTGGAGCCTACTGAGTTCGAGATTCAAGAGATGGTTAGCATACTTTCAGGGGAAGCTTATTGTTAACATGTTTAACCATCTACATGTACCACTTGAGGGGAAGTGTTCACAAGTTGCTTATCTACAGAAGACCCCTATTTGATGATGACAAAAAGGGGAAGAAGATTTGATGATTTGCAGCTTGATGATTCTTGGTGGTATAGCATGAATTAAGGGGAAGTTTCATTCGTATATCAACTTCAGGGGAAGTTCGTGCTTATTGGGTTTTGTCATTATCAACTAGGGGAAGATTGTTGGGAATTATATTTTGAGTTGATAAGACAAAACACGAATGAAACAAGATGGAAACATGAAGGACCAAAGTTGTAGTCAAAGAATACTACAAAAGATAAGAATTGAAAGATTTGGTCAAAGATAATGATTGAATAACTGATTGATTTTATCATTATTATCATTATTAGTTTCCATGTAAACCTTGACTCCTTATACTATAAAAGGAGGTCTAAGGTAAATAGTTTTTGGTATCCATCATAGTTAGATCTCTCCAATGAGAGTCTAATAGTTAACTTATTAGTTTATGTAATAGTTTATAGTCGATTGATTAAAGTCGAATAGTATATAGTTTATGAATAAAAACCTTGTTCATAACATTGTTGTTCTTAATTGTTATTCCGCTGCGTGATCAATGTTATGATATTCTAGATGGGCAAAACGATCTATGAAGCCTACAATTAGGCTTTAACAGTTAGTATCAGAGCGGGTTGCTCTTGATATCTAGGGTTTATACAAGGTTTGTGTGTTGTTTTTATGAAGAAAAGATGTTCGTATTAGTTTTCGGTGAAGAGACGAATTCGGTGACACTAAGGTTTTCACAAACCCTAATTCAGTAAGTAGAAACGTTTGTTTTTCATCATGTGTTGCTGAATGAGATCATTATTCTTTCATGGATTATTTAGTTGTGGTCGTGATGGTTGATGATTAAACGACAAAGAAAGAAACAAGAGGCCTGGATTGAATATAGATACTAGTGTATGATGTTTGAAGATAACAAGAGCAGGTTCATTCATGGTGTTTTTACATCAGATAAGGATGGATATTGGTGTTTTTATGGAAACAGTTATGGACCACGTGACTTAAGGAATGAATTAAGGGAATGAAATATAAAACCCTAACTTGTAGGGTTTATAGAGTATGTGGATTTGGTGTGCGAATTTTTGGGATTTGCTAAAATGAGAATTATGATTTATTCCCTTAATAAATTCATAGAGGTTAAGAGGTAGATTTGGTATGGTTTTTAAAGTCCTAACTTGTTGGTATATATGGATCCTTATTGATAGGGATTATTTTGTTTCCATATATATTTGGATGTGATTTTGATGAGAGCAGACTTGGGATTTGATTAATACTGCTTGTATGTGTGGTTAATACTGCCAAGTTTAAGTTAATACTGGTAGTTGTTGAGTTAATTCTGCTCGCCCAAGGTTAATACTGGTCATACATTTTTAATACTAGTCGCTTCGTGGTTAATACTGCTCCTTCATTGTTAATTCTGCTAGTGTTAAGCGACAGTACAGTAACAGATTTTGTGTCACTAAAGGGTATGGAAGGAAGGAGCATGGGCCTTTGTGACAGTTTTGCAACAGATTTGTGACAAGTTAGTGACATGATAGTGACAACTTTAGGACAGAAAAAGTGTTGCAATTTGGTTTGAATGTTAATTCTGCTAGCATTACTCAGTTCAGTCTGCTAGGCTTATGGTTAATTCTGCTAGCTTTGTCCTATATGGGACAACACAGACGCGTTTGGATCTCGAACAATGATGAAATAGTGGCTCATTTTTGGGATTATTTTGAAGAAAATTGGTTGTTGCCTATTTGATGTTGTAGTTGGGTTTCACAGGTGCGTGTCTTATCATATCTTAAAGTATAGTTTTGCAGGCTATGACTTTTAAAGATAACTTGTTTGTGCTTAATTGTTGGTGACAAAGACTTGATGAATCTAGCAAAGGTGTACGATCTACCTTATGATGCTTACTACGTACATTTGCTATCACTTTAACGAGTTACGTTGTTGTGCTCAGTGTCTTATTTTATAGGATAAATGAGGATTTTGTCAAGAGATTGCGATCTACTTATATGGTCTTGGTAATAAGTTGACAGTCATGGTGAATAAGTGCAAGACATAAGGACACCAAGTTTGGGAAATTCTACTTCTTCAATAATATGGGTTATACTCATTTTTCTTCATCAATAATTACCACTTGGAGCCTACTGAGTTCGAGATTCAAGAGATGGTTAGCATACTTTCAAGGGAAGCTTATTGTTAACATGTTTAACCATCTATACATACCACTTGAGGGGAAGTGTTCACAAGTTTCTTATCTACAAAAGACCCCTATTTGATGATGACAAAAAGGGGAAGAAGATTTGATGATTTGCAGCTTGATGATTCTTGGTGGTATAGCATGAATTAAGGGGAAGTTTCATTCGTATATCAACTTCAGGGGAAGTTCGTGCTTATTGGGTTTTGTCATTATCAACTAGGGGAAGATTGTTGGGAATTATATTTTGAGTTGATAAGACAAAACACGAATGAAACAAGATGGAAACATGAAGGACCAAAGTTGTAGTCAAAGAATACTACAAAAGATAAGAATTGAAAGATTTGGTCAAAGATAATGATTGAATACCTGTTTGATTTTTTTTGTGTGGATTGAGTTTATCATTTATTATCATTTTAGTTTCCATTGTAATCGTTGCCTCCTCTATACTATTAAAAAGGATGGTTTAAGGTAAATAGTTTTTGGTTTCCCTATCCAATGTTAGATTCTCAATGAGAGTCTAATAGTTAGCTTATTAGTTTATGTAATAGTTTATAGTCGACTGATTAAAGTCGAATAGTATATAGTTTATGAATAAAAACCTTGTTCATAACATTGTTGTTCTTAATTGTTATTCCGCTGCGTGATCAATGTTATGATATTCTAGATGGGTAAAACGATCTATGAAACCTACAATTAGGCTTTAACAACTTTTATCTTGATAGGATCATATGCACATCAATTGTTAGTGCAAATGATATATTAATCTTTTTTATCAACCTCTCGTCAACACGTTCCTTCTTTAGTATCGCTCATCCTTTCCTACTTTTTGGCTCCATGGAATCATTTTCATTCACATCCAAGAGCACATCGTCTCCATTCTCGTCTTATTTCTCTTTTTATTCTTTTAAAGTATATATTTTTTTTTGACATATTTTGCCAAGATATTAAGTGTCATTCGTCTACTTTTAAAAGGTCATTCTCATAATATTTTTGTGTCAATCAATAAATGAATCCCATTCTCGTTATTAAAAGTCAGTCTAATCTTTCTCTGTAAACATACATATTGAGTCTTTTAATTATACCATTTAGATTGTTTTTTAAAATAATGTTTGCATGTGTCTAGCTTCTAACTTTCTTTTAAAGTGTCATACTCTAGAATACTAACACCTAAAATGCATGTATAGTTCCCTGCTAATATCTTGCTATATATATATGTGCAATTGTCTATTAAATTTGTTTTGTAGTACACATTCATATCTTGTTTCCTTGGTGCCCCAAACAAGGGGGAGCATACACCAAGGAGGAGCACTTGCAAGCGTTCTACTCATTTAAATTGCATCAAACTTCTCAAGCATCAATGGTAATTTATTTATGGATCCGTTATAGTCAATATACAAGGAATGTAATTATCATGGGGACGCAATGAGCAAGGGGGAGCTAGGAGATATATGGGTAAATAGCATGGAGTTGGTTAAACCGTGATGATAAAAGACTTCACTAGGATGATGCAAGCTCACCTTTATAGGAAGATAAGATCGGGGATTGTCAAATATAATGAAGGGTTCATTCGTACTCCAAATACTTCACCTCCTCCACTTCAAAATCACCCTCAACCTTAAGGTCCTCTTCTCATACCTTCAACTTATATACTTGAAGTACCTACCTTCTTTTCAAGCCTTCTTCTCATTCCTCCAACCAATATACTTAGATCACCTACCTTTTCCTCATTCCTTCAACCTATACACTTGAAGTACCTACCCTCTTGTATTGCCTACTTCTCACCTCTCATAACCTTTTCTAAATTATCCAAGAAACACACAATCACCTTCATCTTTAGTTTTCATATCTTCTCCTCAAACCTATATACTCTGAGAACCTATCTTCTTCTCATTCCTCCAACGTATATACCCGGAGCATATACCATCTTCTCATATCTTCTTCTCATATCCACATAATACCTTTTTGCTTTGACAAAATAGGGAGAAGGGAATGTAAACGAGTAACTTTTAAACTTTACTATGTGTTATAGTTTACATAGTTTGTCATCATCAAAAAGGGAGAGATTGTTAGTGCAAATATTACGATATTTAATCTATACAATATCTTTATGTTTTGGTGATGACAAACATGTGACTTGTAATACGTAACGTAAAGTGCGCAAGTTACTCGTAATCATAAATCATCAATGCATACATGCATCTACATCTCTCGACGTCTCAAGTATGCATCAAAACGAACATTGGTTTACACCCGACGTAAATCACATAAAGTATGTACAAACAACATTACACTTGTAGGATGATCAAAGAAATAAGTTTTGTCTTAAACTTTATATTTTTGAAAATATAACAAAATAATTTCTTAAAAATTATTTAGAAAAATTATTTTTGAATTATAAATAAATGTTTTATGTGGTGATTATTTCAAATTTCAAATATGGTCATTTCCCCCCTAAAACAAGTCAGTTTTTCACCTGATTTTACCTTCATCACAAAAATACCAAAACAGGAGCGTCTGTCAGGGCGGTCCCTTAAATAGGCTGGCGGCCCCCTAATATATCTGGGACCGCCGTTTCTTGACAGACAGTTTTTCAGCTCCTATAAATAGTGGGTCACCTCCAACTATTTTTACAACCCTTTTGCACGAATTTCTTTCAGTTCTTTCTCTCTCTAGATCTCACTAAATCTCTCTAAACCTTTGATCATTCAACTTTGTCTAATCTTGTTTAAATGTGATCTAATCTTCTATCCTTTCATTCTTCCCTCAAGTACAAGAGAAGAACTTTCGTCATCGTCAAGATACGAAGTTATGTAGTCTAGTTAGTTCATTTGTAACATATGTTACATATAGATCGAGTCCATATCTTCCAATTTTTAGTGGTGTGTAGATCCATATGGTGTGTATATTCAGAAGGGTTGATTGTGGGTTAGTTAGTTAGTATTTTGGACCATAAAAATATATTAGTGTAGTGGTAGATTGGTTTTAGCTAAGATTAGGACTCGATATCTAGCTTAGTGTCAAAAAATAATGTAAGCGACGGGGGTTATGTGATTAGGCCATAAAACACAAGGTTTGTTATGTTGGGCCATAAAACATAACTGGTTTGGTTGTACCCGAAGAAGAACTCGACATCTAGCTTAGTGTTGGAAAATAATGTAAGCAACTTGTATGGTTTTCTATGCCGAGAAAAGACGTTGTTGACTAGTGAAGTGACTCTCGAGTTGGGTACTCGGAGAGTGGAGTAGGGCGAAGAGGAGCTTCGTGACCGAACCACTATAAATCATCGTATCCGGTTTGCATTTCCTTTTACTTATCTCTTTACGCTTTATGTACATTTATCGCTTTACTTTTATACTTGCATTATGTTCATGATTGTGTGGATAGGTGTGCATATTGTGTTAATTGTGATTGTGTAGTACTTTGTAGTTAATATTATGGTTGAGCTTGTATTGTTAAGATACGTGCTAGTTGTTGTAAAACCTATTATCGACACTTCTCATATTATGTCTAACTTGATTGGCGATTTGATACAAAAGATTTAAAGTTTTTAACTGGAAACGTATACACCCCCCTCTACGGTTTCCACATAATCCCCATACTTCTAAGAGCTTATACCCATCGATTCTTACACCCCTTTTTTATTCTTATAAACCTAAACAGACCTATATCTTTCATTGAATCTTTTCCATTCATGGAGAAAACTCATTTTTTGAGTTTTGGATGACCATCACCACCTCCTATCTAATGAACACGACGACACATAGTAGTTGCGGGTTAAGTTTTATTGTAGGTGGTTTAATGGGTTTTGTTGTGCGTGGATTTGAGGGGTTTGGTTTTATCGAAATCTTTGATTTTAAAAGGTTGTTGGTGATGGGTTTTGTTTGTTATAGACCTTGAAATCTAGTTTTGTTTTGTGGATTGAATTTGTGATTCGATTTTGGATATGGTAGTAATTCGTTTGTGTGGAGAGTTGTTGTGAGGATGAAGTGATAAGGGTTAAGATTTGGTTTTGATTAACGTCGTGTGATGTGAATTTTTATGAGTGGTTTTTTTGTTTTATGTTTTGGATTTTTGTTTGTGATAATTTTTTGTTTTTTTTTTGTCAGTGATTTTGATGGTTATGATGTGTGATCTGTGATTTGGGTTTGATTGACTTATCAATTGAAGATAAGATGGTTAGGTTTCATGTTTTGGGTGGTTGTTACGATAAAGCTAAAGAAATGTTTCTTCAGCTTTCGTAACAGGTGGGTTTTTGGTTTGTTTTTAGCTTTTTATCATTAATAGTGTACATCTCCTCCTCAAAAGTTGCAACATCCCTAGCAATTTTTGAGTATACACTATTATGACATAGCTCAAATGCTATTTGTAATCTTTTCAAAAGGATCTTGGATCATAAGAATAATCCAAAGGCTCTTGATACCACTTGTTGGTCCCTGAAATCATGCAAACATATACGAATATATTTAACACTAGACCATTAAGATACTAATAACACAATTTGTACTTTTCAACGTTTAACTCTTTATTGATATGAATCAAAGAATTATACCCGATTCTTGGCAAAACAACAACCGGGATTGAATGACAAATAAACTCTCCTAATATAAACCACAAGCATCTTCGTTTAGTGAGTTCTAGGAAAGGATCAAACCTATCAACTAATACCTTTTGGCCTAAGGTATTTTTGTGTAATATTTAGGAATGGATACCATACACAACATACAACCTAGAATATAAAGAAAGAAAATGTAAAGCTTCTTTTGGAAGCTTCATTGAAGTCCCATGTGATGTTTCAGCCTTTTTCATTTTGCATCCATGTGCTCTTCACATCATAGTACAAAAGCAAGTAGTTTATTTTAACTATTTACTTGTACTTTTGTCCATCTTTTCTTCTTTATGCATTTGGGAAAGATAAAACTTTTACTTACATAAAGTACAAGTAAACCACTCTTGTAGTTTATGTCTTCCTTTGCTTTTAGCTTTAAGGAAGTTCCCACCAATGTTAATCTTCAGGTTGTAGTGATAGTCTTCAGGGAGTTAGTAAGCTATTTGTCGACACTTACTAACTCCATCATCCTGACCTGGACCTTTCTTCACTCGCTGAGAACCGCCTTAGTTTGTGCCAAGTCTATTTATTCAGACTCTGAAGGACTACTTGAGGATGATTCACTGAACATAAACATGTTCAGCGACTTAATTAACTACTTAGGATATTTTTCATACAAATCCTTAACCAGGGACAATTAGGCACTAAATTGGCCCAACAATTATTGACATTGTTGTAAAGCAAGTTAAAGAGAAATCAAGTGTTTTTCCAATTTAGCAAAACTTCAGGAAAGTTCATTATAAACTTCTTTACTAAAAGTTTCAGTTTGTTTAGAAAGCTTTTCTACAAGACAGTCACATTCTTTGATTTTATGGCGATACAAACATTGTAATTCATTGTAAGCATCAAAATCAAATAAAGAATGCAAATAAAAACACATAACATCCTTTAAAACACACTCTTGGGGAAGTACATCATATATGTTTGAAAAAATCAGCTTTGTTAAATTCAAGTTTGTCAATCTCTTTTTCAAGTGATTGAACATACTGTAAATCAGCAAACATCTCTTGTTTAAGTTCATGAACAAATTTAAAACTATCATTTTGTATCTTTATTGCAAGAGGCATCAAATAATTTTTTACAAGAACGGTCATATCTTGAGGAGTTGGGTCACAAAATTTATCAGCAACATGTTTTGCCCAAGCTTGATCAATAATTAGTTTAAAATGATTTATGTTATTAGTCATTACATTGTAAGCTTGTCTACTCTTGCTTATTGACTTTCCTGTAGGTAGAAAACTGATGTTTTTAACAATGTTAGGTTTAGTTTTTATAAAAGATTTTCTCCACATTTTCTTTCGAACTTCATTTGCATGTGTGCCAACTGATCAAGGTATTCCCTTGACGGTGGTTTAAAATTTTCATAAAGACTATTTTACTTTGTGTAGTCGTATGGTTTCACTAAGTCTTTATTCAATTTTGATCTACTCTCTTGTTCAAGAGTCAAGGTCTCTTCCCTATCAGGGGTAAATCTGTTTGCAAATCAGATGTGTCATATGGGATCTCATACAAACATGGCTTTTCAGATTGAGCTTTCTTGAGGTACATAGTATTTACAAAAGTTGGTCTTCCATTATATGTTGAGCCTTTAGGAGCTAACATATGAATGGTTTGAATTGATTGATTTCGTTTATAAACAATTTCGTTCAAAAGCTTAATTGCTTTTCCATCGTAATCAATTTGTCAATATTGTTTTCTTCCTTAAGTTTCAAATCCTTTATTACCTTATTTTTTCCTTTGACAAGAACCTTCATAACTTGATTTTGTTAAAAGACTCTGTTTGACTAACTCATCATGTTTCTTATTGGCAACAAAAATTTCATATGCTTTTAATTTCAAAATTTCTTTTATGTCATTTTCTTTTTGAGCTAATAGTCCTTAAGTGTCTTTTAATTTTCGTTCAAGTGTGTCATATTCAGTTATACGATTAAGGTAGGTCTTGTACTTCTCAAGCCCAATCTCTTTGTTTTGAAGTGCAATTAGTTAGTTATCCCAAGTACTATTAGACTCCCCTAGAGTTCTGTTAGTCTCCTCAAGAGTAGATTTGCACTCTTTCAATTCTTGAGTCGGTGATGCGTTTGCGTTCCTTAATTGATTTTGAATCTTTTTATTTTCATCAATGTCAAATTTTAAATTTGCAATTAAGGCAGCAAGCACAACACGCTCACTTTCATGATTATCAGCATTCTGGTCATCCTTAAATTCATTATTACACATATCTGATGAATCCTGTGTGGTATTGCTATCAACCTTTTCCATCAAAGATGTATCATTCATGTTTTCATGTTGCTCATAATGTTGAGTTTAAACAACAAACAAATTATATTCAGCAGTATATGGTACCTCAGCCATTGGTTCTATGTCATAGGAATTTTTGATATCCGTATCATCCCCATAAGTTCTTTTGTCATTGCATTTATTCCTTGACCTGCTGCTTTTATTTCCAGATGTGTTGCTTTGATTCTCTAAACTTCGATCATTCCCTTTGTCAGATACAATCCTATTACTGTTTGTGTCTCCTAAACTAGCATCCGTTGCTTTAACCTTTTGAACTTTGCACTCTTGAATCTGCAACTTTCTTTCATGCATCCTTTTCAACTTATTCTGAATCTCTTGATCATGAAGTGCTCTTTTAATAATATATTTCTGAATGAAGTCCATGTTCTTAATTATCAATTCTTTGAAAGAGTGAGCTTCCATTCGAGTGTATTCTTTGAAAATCTCTCTTAGGTGTTGACCATTATAATCTGTAAGCTTTAATAACTCTGAATGAAAGAAAATTGCGCACTAAGTTTTGAGTGCACTTAAGGCACACTTAGAATCTGCTTTAGGAAGTGTTTCTTTGATGAGTTGCTTTTCCAAGTTATTTAGGTTATGTAAGAGTGAATCTGTGAAAGTGAGATGTTTTTCACCAAAGAGTCGCTCAAATTCCCTTTTGAATCCACGGTCTATAAGAGATCTAAATAGGTTTGGCTTAGAGAGAAGTTAGAAGTTTGTTTTGAGTGCATTAAGACCGTTCATGGATCTTTCTTTTAAAAATATTTGCTCGCTTGAGCATTTGTTGCATTATTTGTTCGTCTAAATCTGAACACAAAGATAAAGTATCTCTCGTTTCCATTGAATGTGAAATGAAAATAATTTTTAGGATCTTAAGTAGGTAAAGTGATTGTTATTGTGATTTGAGTATGGAAATCTAGTTCACGGGATTTTATAAGTCTTGATTAAACTGAGAAAACACGTGAGTATTTCAAGAGATTTTACTAAATCAAGAAGAAATTGTGAAAATAGAATTGTTGTTGGTGAAATCGTTGTTGTATTTGAAGTAATTGAACTTTTGTTAACAATTAATGAACTAAAATGACTATCGATTACCACACTTTCAACTTAAAATGATTAACGGATGATTAAAACACAAACAAGGACTAACAGTGTAATTGAAATCCAAGTTAAATGCTTAACGGTTGTTAATTTAAGTTGTAGGATGATGCAATAACTATAACACCCTGTGTTTTAGAGTCATTGACGACGTCGATAAATCCCTAACTATGTAAAACTATTTCAAATTTGAGGGGTTAAACAAACCAAACAATGATGAATAATGTGAATTTGGCTTGTACGTCCTGGGACTGAATATGCAAATTCAAATTGTATTTTAATAATATAAAATAACTTCCTATATTTCTCTTTTCTTCTTCGTTTGAAAATTTGTTAAATTGGAATGATGGTTTTATTTCTCTTATCGCGGACTCCTCATGTTGTAGAGTTCGACAAAACCAAACAGCACTACGAATGATAGTTGAAGGACCGCGGTGTAATAATATGATTGTAGAAGACCCACGAGCAATCAAAAGTCAAAACGACAAATACCCAAACATAACATCGAAACGAACTTGAAACTTTAATTCGCCCAGGGTCTTTGTTATACTATTTAATACAACCAAGTATAAATCGCCTTGGTCAGAAATGTATAAATCGGCCCAAGTTGTAAGCTGTATAAATCGCCTAGTCAAGGTCTTGAACATTATCGCCCCAAGCTAGAACATGTAAATTTTGCCCAAGTTTAAAGCAAGTATAAAAATCGCCTAATAGAAACAAAAAAGTACTATGTGGTCCTTGTCTACCGTCTTTGTCTAACAACCATTCCATAAGACCTCAACGAATAACAGCAAAAAAAACGTCCTTGTCGTGTATTGTGCGCAAACCGTGACACAAAGAATAAGCCAACTCAGAATAAGCTCTAAAATAAGCACTTTGAAAGAGAATAAGTCACAAAAGCTGAAAACATATAAGATACGTTGGTAATGAAATGAAGGTTTATGGCTTTTCGTTTGAAATACGTTTAAAACCCTTTTACCCTTAAAAATAAGCCGAGTGAACTTAAGCTCGAATAAGCTTTAAAAATCTTTTTCAGATTGAAATAAGCTAACAAAAAAAGATGACTACAAAGCTAGAACAGGTTTTGAATAAAAAAGTTTAAAACTTTTGTTAAAAGATAAGCTAATATCTGTTTTAACTAGAAAATAAAGGCGTGGAAAAAAAAGCTATAAAAGACTTTTGAAATTTTGTTACAACTCGTTTTTATTAGCCTACCAAAAACCACAAAAAGAATGATATAGTGTACTCAATATGTAAAAAAGTAAGTCGTGGCCCAATAAGACAAAAGAAAGAAAGAACCAATTCACAATGAGCCACACATAAGCTATAACCAAATACAACAACTTATCACTAAACCCACCCGAGGCTCATGATACCACTTGTAGGAACCTGTAATCACCTCACTTCACCATTGTAGATTGAAAAGAAAAGAAAAGAAATAAGATGAAGAACTAAAGAGAGAAAGTAGAGAGAAGGTAGAGAGAAAGAGGAGAGAAAGAAAGAAAGATTGGATTACTATGAGAAAAAAGAGAACAACCAACCCTTCTTCTTGTGTGGAAAAGGGTATTTATAGTCCTAGACAACATAATGGACACCTAGACTTTCTTACACGGGTCAGGCTCGGGTTTGGTTGGGCTTTATCCCACAACATGTGACATATTAGCTTACATAAATGAGCTCGATACCCGTACCTAGCCTATTACAACGTATATTTAAGTAAAGACCGAAGCTTCCTCGTTGAGTGACCGAGCTTCCTTGTTTGACTCAATATTTTGAGGCTAACAATCTCCCCCGAAGCGAGGTCTTCAACCTTGAAACGAGCCTCCTTGTTTGACTCGATATTTTGAGGCTAACGGTAATAACATGCCAAAGATTAAGATCTTTTGATCTTACATATGTTTCGAATCTATTTTTCCAATAAATAAAAATATCATTTTCGAAAAGTGGTGGTCTTTGCATAGATTATCCTCCTAGATATTTGTCGGAATCCATAGATCGATTCAAGCTTTAAAATATAGTATATTTTAAAAATCTTGAGTGACATCGGCTTATGATACCAATTGTGGAAAACTAGAAAGAGGAGGGTTAAATAGTTTACCGGTTAGTTGGCGTTTTAAAACATTTGCTTATAAAAACACTAGATTCGAATATATGCAAAATCGACTTACAATGTGAACAAGCAATGTATCTAACTACTTGCAACACAATCACAATACACACAATAAATATAAGGAATAAGTAAAAGATAAAGGTTAGAGATAGAACAATTATACCACAATACCGAGATTTATAGTGGTTCAGCTACGAAGCTCTTATTCGCCCTACTCCACTCCCCAAGTATTCGACTCAAGATTTCACTATGTCAACAAGCTCCCTTTAGGCGGAGAAAATTGTTTACACGTCGCTTATGTTGTTTTCCAACACTAAGCTAAATGTCGAGTCCTAATCTTAGCTAGAACAAATCTACCACTTCAACAAAGTACTTTAAGGACTAAAATACTAACCAACATAAGATCTGCACAATCAGATTTACACACTATCCGATTTTACACACAAACATAAGATCAGGAAAATAGATATTTGGTTCTTAGAAGAATATAAGAGAAATCACTAATCTACAACACTTCGTTTCTTGGCGAATACGAGTGTTCTTCTCTTGCACTTGATAGAAGAAGGAAGAAGGTAGAAGATGAGATTTGATCACTTGAAACAAGATCAAACTATGTTAGTGATCAAGAGATTTAGAAAGAGAAAGAAAGTTTTAGTGAGAGACAATTATCTGAAAAATTCGTGCTAAGATGTGTGTTTTTCTACTAAGAATAGTGCAGTATTTATAGCCAGGAAAACCCAACGTCTCCTGTGGGCGGTCCCAAATATATCTGGGAGCCGCCATACCTATCAGGGGGCCGCCCCTAGGCAGACGCTCCCATTTTTGTCTTTTTGTGAGGAAGGTTAAAACTGGTGTGGAACCTTCTGTTTTTTTTGGGGGGGGGGGGAATCAGATTCAAATTTTTATAATTAAATAAAACATTTATTTTATAAATAAAAATATATTGTATATTTTTATTTTTGTAAAAATACTTTTATAGAAATGTAATGGTTAAAAAAACTATTTTCTTGATCACTAATCTTGTTCAATGATTTGTTTATTCACACCTCAAGTGATTTACGTAAAAATGGAAATTTACGTTTAATAACACGTAAACATTTGTTTTTATCGTAGATGTTTTTACATTTTGTTATCTTCAAAACGTAAAGGAGGCAAAAAATATAAATAATGTTTTTATGCATTATTTGTATTAATAGAGACTATAGGAATCCCGATGGAGGTATAACTTTTGGACCACACAAACTAGAGGATTTAGACTTGAATACTTGTAGTCATGACCTTTTTCTTAAATCTAGGGAATTTCCTAGTGTTGATGAACCGGAGCCTCAACCTTTACTCAATTTTGCATCCCTAGATGTAAATCTAGGAGACAAAAGAGACCCTGAACCATCCATCAAACCACATAGTCCGGGTTGTTTTACGACGAAGGTAGTAGAATCCTTGACCATTCACACATCGTCTTCACCCCACGTGGTATACCTCCATCGAAATGGTGTGTATCGCTACTGTCACCCGCACTTAATTCTAAGTGTAGGGGATACCTCCTTTCTACACGTCAAATAAGCGTAGAGTCAGGCTCGTGACTCGAACAAAAACAAGTGCTTATTGGGAGGCAACCAATCATTTATTTCTTACATTTTAGGCGTGTCTTGTGTGTTTGTTTTGAGTCATATGATTGTGCTAATCGTTTTTGTGTTTTATGCAGTAAAATTTACAGGAAATTGCCTAAACTATTTTTTTCTTGGCGTAAACAGTTGTAGAAATGTATTACAACTATTGGTATATAGATTTAGTCTATTAACTGAATGAATTGTGGATATCTAGGTTATTAGTACTGCCAGGACATGCAACTGGATTATATTTGTGTTGGATGCAATAAAGCCAATAACCTACAAACGTCTAATTGAAAAAGTGCTCGAAGGGTTTGGCATTAGGTAAGTTTATAACTAAATAATGTCTTCTTCATGTTTTGTTTCTTCGTTCTTGATTTTTTTGTTGAGTATTTGTTTAAAGAGAATCGTCATCTTGGACTGGTAGATAAATGTTTTTAATTGACCTTGCAAGATTTATTCAAAGAAATACATTAATGATATGTTACTGAGATCATGGTCAGAAAATCTTTCTTTATATCAAGCTGATTTTATATGACTTTGATATGGTTGCAGGTTAAACAAGGATCCCCAAATATGACATTCAGGAAAAGGGAGAAGGGTGGGATTAATTTTACATCAATTGTTGCTAATACGATTCTGGACCTTGATATGGTGAAGGCAATATGCAGTGAATATAAAATACATAATGCTGATGTCACCCTTAGGTTTGATGCTACTGCTGATGACCTCATAGATGTTATTAAAGGTAGTAGGTGTTGGAAATCCTGGTCTAAAATCCTAATATTACTTTAATATTAAACGAGCTACACAACGGATACAGATCACATATAGCATACATAATTAACATAAAACGTAAACAAGTAAACATACCTTTAGCAACCAAGCTAGTGACGAATCAAAGACACTTCGAGTACACACACGTGTATAATAACGTGCAAACCAAAAGATCACTACAAGTTACTAAGATAAGTAACCTCTACGTGTATCCACACTACACGTCGAACAATACCACCCGCATGCTAGTTCTTCAACCAACGATCAAGTGAACACCAATAATAACAAAACACAAAAACCCTAAAGTAGGGTGTTTGTTTTTGTCGACCAAGGAGGAAAAGAGAAGAGAGGGATAAAATTTATGAGCTCTAGGGTCCTCCTTATATAGTAGATGTATTTAGGGTTTTCCTAAAAATACATAACTTAGAGGAAAAGATAGCTCAAAACCCAACCCATCCCCTCCTTGGGCTATGGCCCGCCGAAACCCACACCAACACCCCCTGGTGTTGACTTTTTAACTTTTCCTTTAGTTATGGATAATTACATTTAATTACCCATTAATTAAAAAGCCTTATCTGTTAATTATCCATAACAAACTAATTAACGATCGTTAGTGTTCCATCATTGATTCATATATTAATATAAATAATAAATATACAAATATATTATTATATACATTAATAGAATAATATCTAAGTGTAAACGTGTGTGACCCCGTAGGCTCACGTATTTCCAGCTGTATAAATATCTGTATGACATGAGCATAAACCAACAGCTCCCACTTGTGAATGTCTCATTCATATAATATACTATACTAACATTGACGAATAGTTTAGAAACGTCATCAATGCTCTCAAAAATACCTGAGTACGCAGTTTTGGTAAACAACTCAACATTCCATAGTTTTAGGTTAGTCCTATCCATTTGTTTCATATACAATGTTAAATATGGATATGGATCAAATAGTCATTCCATAGTTTAACGGTTCTATTTCTCGTATCAGTATTGAATCAGATAACGTAAAAAGAATCATCTTAACTACACTTTGGGCACGACCATGCAAATATTTGATCAACCCAATAAGTATTTTACTCCCAAACACGAGGAGGAAAAAATTCTATTTTGACTACAAGTGTCCATCATGCACTTCAAAACATTTCTAAAAATAACCATTATAACTACCTTGTGACAGTATAGTGGTAGACTATAATCAAGAAATGATATACATACATGCAAAACCCGCTTGCATCTCAAGTCTAAGGATAAACATAACTTTTACCATATGTGTAATGCACCCAATGATGCCGATCCATAAAGTGATCTACACGGGTGGGGTATCCATTATTCAACCACATTGAATAACATGTGAAGTTGGAAAAATAATCTTTAAGTATTATTTAGAATACAACCAAACACTCACATTTACCTTATTTTAACAATACTCCTATATTGTTAAATAGTAATGGACATTGCTTTAGAATGATAAAAGTCATTCATGGATATAAACATGCAAATATAGGATACAAGTATTATAAAATGAAAACAAGATACCACATATATTAATTCATTCAAAAGTAATAACAATCATCTAACATCCCATTATCCAAATACTAACTAACCTAAATCACATATTTACATGAGACTACTAGCAGGAACAATTCTAATCGTTATAGCATGTTCAAAATGCTTATTGAGCGGCATTGGTTTTGTAAACGGATCAACTACGTTGTCATCTGTGTAAACTTTCTTAAGGACAATCTTATGTTCTTGAATTACTTCACGAATGTAGTGATATTTCATTTGAAAATGTCTGGCTCCCTTTAGGATTCTGGGATCATTGGTGATCGCTATTGCAGGCTCATTGTCACATAACATCATCATAGGCCTTTTATTTGATGGCACGACATTTCCAAGTCCATCAATAAATTTCCTCATCCAGACGGCTTTCATTGATGCTTCAACAGCAGCAATGTACTCAGCTTCTGTAGAAGACATAGCAATAGTGCTTTATTTGGCACTCTTCCAATCCATGGCTCCACCATTAAGTACGAACACATATCCTGTCTAGGATTTGGTATCATCTTTATTTGTTTGAAAACTAGCCTCAGCATAACACGGTCCTTTCATCTCAGCTTCAGGTTTTGCCCCATACACAAAAACCATATCTTTAGTATTCCTTAAATACTTAAGAATAGTTTTAACAGCAGTCCAGTGAATCTCACCAAGGTTTTGCTGAAAACAACATAAATTTTGCGCAAAGGCAACATCAGGTCTGGTGCACCTAACCGCATACATGATTGAACCTATAGTCGAAGCATAAGGAACCCTTTGCATATGTTGCACTTCACTAGGTGTTTAGCACCTCGAGACTTTCTATAGTCTAGCTTTTCTATCATTAGAGTATACCCCTTCTTAGAGTTTTCCATTCTAAATTTCTTTAGAATTTTCTCTAGATAAGCACTTTGACTAAGAGCAATCAACCACTTAGATCTATCACGTATGATCTTGATTCCAAGGATATATGATGCTTCTCCTGTGTCTTTCATAGAAAAACACTTACAAAGCCAATATTTTACTTCTTTCAGCATTGTAACGCTATTTCCCATGAGTAATATGTCATCGACATACAAGACCAGGAATGCAACATTACTCCCACTAGCTTTGAGATATACACATGCATCATCAGGATTTTGAGTAAAACCAATCTTCTTGATTTCTACATCAAACCTTTTATTTCAACTTCTAGATGCTTGTAAAAATCCATAAATGGAACGTTGAAGTTTGCATACTTTGTTAGGATGTTTTGGATCCACAAACCCTTCCGGTTGCACCATATATACGTCCTCGCTTAGGTGGCCGTTTAGAAAGGCTGTCTTGACATCCATTTGCCAAATCTTATAGTCATAGAACGCGGCTATGGCTAAAGGAATCCTTATAGATCTAATGCATGCAACAGGAGAGAAGGTTTCCCCATAATCTACTTCGTATGTTTGGGTAAAGCCTTTTGCCACAAGACGAGCTTTAAAGGTGTGTACATTGCCATCCATGTCAGTCTTCTTCTTGAAGAGCCATTTGCATCCAACAGTTTGACCATTAGATAGAAGATCAACCAAATACCAAACTTGGTTATCTTTCATGGATTGCATTTCCGTATTCATAGCTTCAAGCCATTTGTCAGATTCAGGATCTGCTAATGCAGCTTTATAATTAGGAGGTTCATTAAGATCCCCTAATTCATATTCCTCAACATCAACTGGCGTGGATAAGCACAGGGACTTCATGATGGGTTGGGATAACCATCATAGTTATCAATTGTTTAGGATAAATGTTTAGGATAA
>BQNB010106101.1:1015-23462 GCA_026074375.1 Tanacetum coccineum | reverse complement strand
AGATGATTTAATTCTCGTTGCGATGGTATGTTTTGTTTTGCGTAACGATTAACGGTTTGTGAGATATTTAATTTTTTAAAAAGATGTGAAAAGTGAATTTTTATTATTTTGATATTGGGTCTATGCTAAATTTTGAGTCTATGTTGAACTTTTGCCTTATATAATAAAGCAAAACCTCAAGTTAAATTTTTTGTGACGTCGTCTCCACCCACTGAGAAGTCACACTTTTCGTCCTAAATTTCATTTTCTAGTTACTTTTGGTGAAGGCGTCAGGATTGGAGTCGTCAGCTTGAAAAGTTGTGTTTTTGTCTAGTTTCTTTCCGAATCGAGCCCAAGTCACGTGCTTTTCTTTCAAATGCTTCCCAAATGATAAAATAACAAAAAGAAATGATTAAATACAAGATTTGGGCATATTTGCATGATTTTGAGGGTTAGATGACCCCGAAAAAGTGTATAAATTGACACCTCATGACAACTACAACGAGAAGCGTATCTAGGGGATTCCGGGGTTCATGGGGACCCGATGAATGTTTGTCGTCTAGTAAAAATTTTCATTAAATATCACAATGTTTTTGAAATGAACCTGGTCCCAAAAGTCTGTGTCACATAAATACATGTCTTGTTTAATTAGTTAACTAATATATCAAAAGAAATACATGTCTTCTTAATTTATTTACTACCTTCAATAAAATAATACCTTTAAGTTTATTTCTATTTCCTTTATACTCGGAAAAAAATTGTACATCGGATGACTCATCTGTGTCCGCCCCTGACTACAACTAAAGTACAAAACATTTTTATAAAGAAGAGCACTTACTAGTCACAGCTAGGGCTTATGGGTGTTTACCAAATTAAGTGGTTACATATAAACCTCTTAATTAGCCTAGGAAGAAAGCTTTAATGCTTCCCCCAATTAAGATGCATTAAAGGTTTGGATCCACATTTATTCCCCATTAAAAAGAAAAGAAACACCCCCTAGCATAATAGGCCGCGGACCATACCGGACCAAGAAACTGGAGCAAATCGGATCGGACCGAACATATTTCGGTCTGATCCTCGGTTCGTCATTTCTCTCATGTTCGGTCTTCAGCCTTTGGTCCGATCCAGTTTGATCTTGAGCAAAACCGGCCATTATGCTTTGTTGGATTGGATCGAACCGACCTGGACATGAACCGAACATTTTGATCTGATTCTCAATCCCTTATTTTAAACCAAATCGATTTTTGATCCGGTACGGTCTGGTTTTCGAACCCTAATCACAACTGCTTAATGTTAATGTTATTTTTGTCAAAAATACACCAAATTCCCCAAACTAGTCCATTTTTTTTTGTTGAGAAAAGTGAAAAGAAAGCTCTACCCAAATCAAACAAACTCATTCAATTCAATTCAGTTTACCAATATCTATTTCAAAATCCCTAAATCACCAGGTTACCTAAATTTAACAAATTTTCAGGTACTTAACCGATCATTTAGGGTTTGATGAAGATTTAATTTAATTTAATCGAATCCATGGATAAAAATAAGAACAATCGTACCGATCTGCTCGCTGCAGGCCGTAAAAAGGTTAGTTAGTTAGGGTTTACAGTTTACTGTTTGATATGTTACTTAGGGGCGTCTAGATTTTAGGAGCGTTTAGAATATAATGCCAACCAGCGTTTATCTTTTGCATTTTCAACCACTATTTTAGGTGCCGTTAGCGTTTAAAATTATTGATCAGTGCCGTACTAAGCTAGCGGAGGCCCTGTGCAAAAGTTTATGCGAAATGTGCACGGTTTGTTTAAACAAAGCATAATGGCAGGTTGCGCGTAAGACTGAACCGGACCGACCGGATATGAGAAAATTGGTGGACCAAGGACCGGTCCGAAATATGTTTGGTCGGTCTGCGGTATATCATGCTCAGCCCTATTTTACACTTTATAATTACATCTACATCTCTCTTGCAAAACATACACTAATAAAATCAGCGTATAGCTTTTAGTGTCATTTTCACACTTTATATTTTTTTTTTTGAGGATTTTCACACTTTATGATTACATCTACGACTATGTTACCAAACGCTTATATGAAACAAAGTAACAAACAACTACTCTATTAACAGCTACATCTAAGAAGTATAACAACTACTTCTAGTTTCGCCAGACATAGCCCAAGGCTTAGGTTATGTGCGTAGTTGTAAAATACTAGTTAAACCTTCAAAGCTTATTGCTACGATGTTTTTGTATTGTCATGGCTGGTATAACAAGGTTTATGTTTGGTGAAATATGGCTGTCATTTTATGTTTATTTAGGAGCAAGTTATTAGGTTTCGGGAAGTAGGTAAGAGGTTGTTGTAAGAAATTTGATGGTTGAGCTAATATAGAATTACTTTGCACTCAGATAATCTGGCTGAAGTAGTAGTAGCAGTAGTCGCTTAAAAAACGTATATCCCGGATACTCCTTGATTGTCGATGCCTTGTTTGCATCCTTGCGTCTTGGCCGAATGGCCTAATGTGAATATTTTTCATAGATTCGATAATTTTAAGCGGTGATTGGTGAACCGGGCTTTGTTTTGTTCATGCAAACTAGATGTATCGAAAAGAATAGAATACATGTTTTATTAGTCAAGCGATCACTGATCTCTCACTGTATGTTAATACAGAATTTGAGAATCACATTCTCTGTCATAAATTGAAAATTGTCTAGTCTTTGATGGCGATGATGAAACTGAATCAGCTATTAAGGTAGTGATGGCTGGAAGGTAATTATTGGGACAAAACTGTATAATAGATTTTCAAAACGAGTTATTGCCAAACAAGCTTTTGAATTTTAGTTGAATTCTTACAACAGCTTTTTGGTCATAATGTGATTGAATGATCAGTGGTAGACTAAGGAGTTCATTATATTATATAATTGCCCAAAAAAGTAAACACAACATTGAATATGTGATACACAAAAGGGAGGTGATATGCACACCACACAAAGTGATGCGCACACCACAAAATCACATGTGTGATGCATAGGGTACAACACCACATATGCATTTTTGTGGTGTGCACATCACTTTGTGTGGTGTGCATATCAACTCCCTACACAAAAATAGGTTGGTCTTTTGGGCACATAACCTTTATTTATAGCATATTACGATAGGTGACATAATTTGAAGGGCGTCTTACTTAAAATATGGTTTGGTACCATATCTTATTGTGTTAAGCTTTGTTCATTAGTTTTGCCCTATCTTATGGTTTCGCGAGTAGGATATCTAGTACCAATTTTATAGGTTTTCGCTATGCTGTAACCAATACATTCACGTTTTTATTGTAAATGATTAGGATACACTATAGATATTGCTATTGAGGTTTTTTGTGTGCCTTTTCAGCTTCAACAGTATCGGCAGAAGAAAGATGGTAAAGGCAGTAAATCAGGTAAGGCTAATAAGCCTGATCCTGATGTGGTTACTGATGAATCATCTTCCGCTGCTACACCGAAAAAGGGAAAGAAACAAGCTCCTGCCTCGGAAGCACCTGCTCAACCTTTGCCTACAGAGCTTGTCGATCTATCTAATGCTGATGTGGCAACTGTTGATCTATCCTCTACATCAAATTTACCAATAGAAGTTTCTGAAGCTGACGAGTCAGTTGTTCCTTCGGCTGCAGATGAAACTTTGCAAAGTTCTATTATTGTTGATTCATCTAATTCTGATGTGTCGACTCCTGATCTCTCTTCCACGTCAATGTTACCAATAGAAGTTTCTGAAGCTGAGTCAATCGGTCCTTCGATTCCAGATGAAAGTCTGCAAAAAAGTTCTAGTCTTGATGATGCTGCGCAAGTCTTTCATACAGTTTATATTGATAAGGACACCTGTTTAGTGGTCATGTGGCCTGTAACACCCGTGGTTTGGAGGCGGCAAGTTGTAATGATTTTGCTTCTAAAGAAGGTGAAGGACAAGATACAAGTGGGGAAGATCAGGTACCAGTTGTTAGGATGTGCCTTATTCTCTTATTCTCAACTTCATTTTTTTTCATCACCATACATGCTCGAACTATTTACATGAAAACAGTTTTCCAGTATTATTGGTATAGGTATTGAAAGAAAGGAGGTGACAGAAAATGTATAAATTATTCAATTAAGATGGTATTATTATATGTCAAAGTAGAAGACAGATAAAGGAAGGAGTTGCCGCCTACTTTTAAACCTTAAACCCGCTCACCATGGTGGGTTTTGCAAAATCTATGCTTTTTGAGAGTAATACCCAATCAATAAAGCTAAAGCTCTAAACAAACAACTTTTTTTTTTCTCTTCTCTCCTAAATAACCTCAGAACCACACAACATACACATCCTTAATTTTGTATTCATCTCTGTGGTTTGTAATCGAAATCCCTTTTCTTGTTTGGTAGGGGCAATGCAGGAACAGGAGCATTCATTTTCAGAGCCAGATAATAGAACTGGTTTGCTAGATCTGAAACGGGATCGTGGATTTGAGAGAGTCTCAGTTAACTTCAGCATGTTTGTAGAAGATTGTAGATGGAGTGTACAGCAGTTGCAACAGAACAAGCCATTTGAACTTGGTGGTTTTTCTGGTTCGTCCGTGCTTATAGAGAGAGCTCAAGTTAATTCGGGGGATGTTGAAGAAGATAGTAAGACGGAACATACAAGCGCTAATAATGCAGATGTAAATCCTTCCGGCCCTTCATCTTTGGACCTTGAACCTACATTTCAACCAAAAGAACAAATCAGTGAACGTGATGGTTTTCGTGTAACTGCTAGTGCAAGTGATGATTCAAGCGCTAATAATGCAGATGTAAATCCTTTGGACCTTGAACCTACATTTCAACCAAAAGAAGGTTTAGTGGTTGACTTTCATGGCGACGAAGGGATAAAGTTGCTACCTACATCAGGTGATTCTGGGGACGTATCTTTGCCGAGTGATGTAATTTCTGGTAGGGAGGTCGCCCCAGTTAGCCTCAGTGAGCTTGCTAAGGTGTTCCAGCTTCTTGGTGAAGATGAATTTAGGTTTGTGATGGCAGCAAGAGAGTCAGTTACTGGTGAAGATTTGAAGAATGATGGTCAAATGAAGTCTAGGTCTGTAGAGTTCTCAGAGAGACTACAAGACCAATTGTACATCAATAGTTATGAAAAAGAGTTGATTTCTTTGCAGCTATGTGAAGAAAGGGACGTCCATAAGGAGTTTGATCAGCATCATCTTCAATGGTCTACTGAGAAATCGTTGTTTAGTGGTTTACTCAGTGATGTTGAAGGGAGGAACAAAATCCTTTCCGAAGAGCTTGCCACATGTAGGTCTGAACTGGACAGGGTTACACATGAAATGTATAAGCTTCAGATGGAATTTTCTTCTTCAAAGACAGAGCTTGAAAGGTCTGAACATCAGTTGTTGAGTGTGTCATCTGAGTTAGCTGACATCAGGAGTTCGTTTTCAGATTTGCAGACAAAAAACCAAAACCTGAATTTGGATGTTGCTTCATTGACCGACGAGAAACATAAATTAGAGAAGGAGAAAGAAGATGGGATTCTGGAGCTTGAAAAATTGATGAAAGAATTAACGGAGTGCAAATCTTTACTGGAATTATCACAGGCTGAGAATGCCAATTCCAAACAAAGTCTGCTAGCAGAATTGGCTGAATGGAAAGGATCAGTTGAAGCACTTCAGGAAGAAATTTCCAAATTGAACGAAGTCCTCGCGTCAGAAAAAGAGGAAAGAAGTAAACTTGAAGAAACAAATGAGCATTATCTTCAAGAAAATAAGAACTTTTCTACGGAGTTAACTGAATCACAGCACTTGGTGGAAAGTTTACGTGCAGAAATTGTTAAATTAAGCGAAAATCTTGATTTAGTGACAGAAGAGAGGACCAGGTCCGTAGAGGAGATAAATCGTTTGAGCATTGGAAAGGAGGATGCTCTAACAGAATTAACAAACTGCACAACTCTTATAAATGATCTGCAGGTGGAATCTGAAAAATCTATGATTGACTTTAAAGTCAAAGCCCAACAGCTTGAACAGCTCACTGAAGAAAATGTTACTCTTAAAACTACTCTGGACGTTTTCAGAGCGAAGATTAGTGAATTTGAGCAAAAACCCCTTCAAGAAACGGTAGTTAAAGATTCTTCAGAGCAGAGTAATAGTTTGGAGGAAACGTTCTTAAAACATGTGATATTGGACGAAGTTATGAAGCAATATGTTTGCACTGTTGAAGCAAAAAAGGTTGAGCTTTTGAATCTGTGTGAAGACTTGAGGCATGAAGGGATCATCACTCAAACGAAGAACTTTGAGCTTACAGAAAAGCTATGCAACTGTGAATCGAGAATCAGTGATCTGCAGGCACAATTGGATGGACTACAACAACATGAAGATCATATGGCCTCCCTTAGCAAAGACCTGGAAATACATCACAGAAAACTGGATGCATCTGTTGGCACCATTTCTGGCACTCACCTAACTGAAGTTGATATTGGTCAGAATATAAGTACTCGTGTAGCTACTTCTGTTGATGCAGCTGTTGCAGTGATTCAGGATTTGCAGGAGAAGCTTGATGATGCTCTCAGGAACCACAACTTACTTTCCGATTCTTACAAGGATTTGACTGAGAAGACGAAAGATTTAGAAGAGAGGAATGAATTGGCTTCCATTGTTATACATAAAGTTTTTGATAACCTTCAGAATATTGTTAGTGATTCGGGACCCTCTACAAAAGAAAGTGAAGTTACTACAAGTGAGCAGTTGGATCATCTGGAACTCAGCAATTATGACGTCTTCATTGAAAAAATGATAATGATTCTGCGTGAACGAGCACAACTTGAATCAAAGAATAGAGAGTACAACCTAGAATTGTTGCGGAAAATGAAAGATATGGAGGAATTGAATAAAAGATGTATTTATCCAGACGTTATCGCCAAGCTGTTTGAAGATATTCAGTGTTCGATTACACTAAAAGACATAGATTTCAAACCAGATGAACCTGTGTCTTCCCTGGAGTCTACAATTCATTTTCTCATTAAGAATTTGAAGTCTAATGAAATGAAATCAATCAAGTTACAGAATGAAATAGACAACTTAACCTTGACAATGTTTCCATTTGAAATTGAGAGTCAAGTTTTCAAGGGAAGTCTGATGAGTGCATTGGAGCAGCTTGTTACCATACAATCTGAAGCACAATTAAAAGAAACCGAGCTTCATCAGTCCGAGCAACGTGTATCTAGTCTGAGAGAAAAGCTTCACATCGCTGTTTCAAAAGGGAAAGGATTAATTCAACAGCGAGACAGTTTGAAACAGAGTCTTGCAGCAACTTCTGGTGAACTCGAGAAATGCACGCACGAGTTACAGTTAAAAGATGACACACTTCAAGAAACTGAAACAAAACTCAAAGCCTATTCTGAAGCTGGTGAGCGCATGGAAGCTCTTGAATCTGAGCTCTCCTACATTCGGAATTCAGCTACTGCTTTGAGAGAGTCCTTTCTTCTTAAAGATTCTGTTCTTCAGAGAATCGAAGAGATTTTAGAAGATTTGGAGCTTCCCGAAGATTTCCATGTAAGAGATATCATTGACAAAATTGATTGGCTAGCAAAATCAGTTTCTCAGAACTCATTTCCTGTCAGCAATTCAAATCAAGCAAGTACAATTGAGAGAACTCGTTCGTATCCTGATTCTATTTCACGGGCAATGGATGGCTGGAGAGAAGATCTAGGACCATCTTCTGGTCCAGGTGACGACGAATTAAAAAGAAATTACGAGGA
Source organism: Tanacetum coccineum (assembly GCA_026074375.1). NCBI lineage: Eukaryota > Viridiplantae > Streptophyta > Magnoliopsida > Asterales > Asteraceae > Tanacetum > Tanacetum coccineum. Next base: position 15,737 of record BQNB010106101.1, on the reverse strand, counting down.
TCTCCAAAACAAGTTCTATGGGTTGGCTGAGCAAAATGAGATGCTCGAACAATCATTAATGGAACGAAACAATCTTGTGCAGCGGTGGGAAGAAGTTTTGGATAATATAAATATGCCCCCTCAGTTGAGGTCACTGGAGCCAGAAGATAGGATTGAGTGGTTAAGAGTCGCTCTTTTGGAGGCAAATGACCGTTGCGACTCCCTTCAGCAAGATATTAATGATTTGGAAGAGGTTCGTGGCTCATATGCTGCTGATCTTGAAGAGTCTCAGAGGAGGTTAGCTGACCTTGAGGGTGCTCTAAAGTCAGTTACCGATGAACGGGAACAGCTATCTGCTAGTTTGGAGGTTAAAAGTTCTGATTATAATAAAATTTCTGAAAAAGCTGAATTGTACGAAATCGAGAAGGATAAGCTGCAAAATGATTTGGAAAAGGTTCGTTTATCACTTGCTGCTGATCTTGACGAGTCTCAGAGGAGGGTAGTTGATCTTGAAGCATCTCTAAAGTCAATTACCGATGAACGGGAACAGCTATTTGCTAGTTTGGAGGCTAAAACTTATGATTACAATACAATTTCAGAAGAACTTGAATTGTACAAAATTGAGAAGGACAAGCTGAAAAATGAACTTGACGCATTGCAATCAAAGTTGGATGAGAAGCTTGTATCTGAGGAGCATATACACCATATTCATGCTGAGATATGCCGGTTACAGGATTTAGTTAAGGACATGCTTCAAGACCCAGGAACTGAAGAATTTGACTCGAGTACAAGCGATATCCAGTGTCTGGAAGGATTACTGAAGAAACTAGCAGACAAGTACAATAAGGCTGTTGAAACAAATGAGTTGACTCATGGTGAAAGAAGTGTTGACCAGTCAGACAGTCATGGGGAGCTGGAGAGAAAGCTGGAGGAAGTTGAAGGTGATTTAGTGCGAGTGAAGGATGAAAGAGATAGACATGAGGAAAAAAGTGAATCTTTGGTCCGTGAAATTGAAGCTTTAGAGGTAAAGAATCAAGAATTGCAGAGATTACTTGCTCAGGAGGAGCAGAAGACTGCTACAGTTAAAGAAAAGCTGAACGTCGCAGTTAGAAAAGGGAAGTCTTTGGTTCAAGTGCGAGACAGCATGAAGCAAAACATTATTGACTTGACTTCTCAGGTGGAGCGACTGACTTCCGAGATTAATGTTCGGGAAAATACGCTTTTGGAATATCAGCAGAAGATGAACGACTTGATTACTTCACAAGAAGTGGTGGAAAATAAAGATTCTGAAATTCAGTTCTTAAAGAATCGTCTGAAAGAAGCTGACAGTGAGCTGCAGGATAAACGGAACACATTAAGCATGATTTTAGGGGCTTTGGCAAAGATTGATATCGGGGTTGAATTGATAAATAATGACCCCTTTGAGAAAATGAAACAAATTGAGAAAGTAATGCATGATCTACAAGTTGCAATCTCATCTGCTGAGCAAGAATCAAGAAAATCTAGAAGGGCTGCTGAGCTACTTCTTGCAGAGCTGAATGAGGTGCAGGAAAGAAATGAAGACCTTCTTGAAGAGCTTTCTAAAACCACCATGGAAAGGGACTCAGCAGAATCTGCCAAGAGTGAATCTATCTCGCGCCTGGAACAGTTGTCTGCTCTTCACCGGGAGGAAAGAAACAGTCAGTTTTCTGACTTAATGACGTTGAAATCTGGCTTAGACCAACTACGACCAGGATTCAGCAAAATCTACAATCTGCTCGATGATGTTTTGCCCAAAGACTTGGACTATCTGTACAATCTTGAAGCCAGTGTTAAATCATTATTGGAATCAAGTGATACTTCTAATGCAGGTGGCCAGACTTTAAACAGCTCTCATGGTCGCATTAGATCCAGATCAAAGTCCAAGGTAAATTATTATCTGCATCTTTTAAGTCTTTTAACTTATGCATGCCAGTAGTTATCTCATTTTTTTTAGGTTAGCTTCCGGCCCATACTATTTAATAATTCACAGTTGCTCTTATTAGTATCTTTATTTTTTATAAGAAATCAAATTTTCATGAGTAGTAGGCTGAAATGTGCTGAGCTGATATACTTTTTGAACAATTTAAAAGGAATTTCTTAGATGATTTTTGTATCAGTAATATAATCATTTAGTAGTTATCAATAGTAGTTAATTTCTTCCTGTTTTGTAAAAAACTTCCATTTGACCTGTTTGTAGTTGGTTTTTCTTTTTTCTATATGTTATCTTTTTACCCCCTTTTAATCAATAAGTAACCCACATCTACCCGTGCATAAGTAAATCGGTTTGAAGTTGCCACCTCTTCTTTGGTGATTAACAATGGAAGGTGATCTCTTATCAGAGTCCTTGTAGCCGTCAATAGTTATTTACTTTTTCCTAGAGTAAGTCTTATTTTTCTAGCATACTCGTATAAGAATGCTAAGTCTTAGAGTTCTTAAAGTTGTTGGTCTACTCATATGTTATATGTGTACTACTTTATACTTCTAATTAGATTCTCTTGTCAGGTTAATGTTGGTTCCGAATTATTCTCAGACAGCAAAACGAAAGAGCGAAACAATGACGACAAGATCATCGATTTATGGAGGTTAGTTGGGAGCCACATGCAAGATTTAATAACTCATGTCAATGGCCTTGAAGAAAAATTGCAGAACCACTCAACTTGTCTGCATGAAGATGTCATCCTGTTGTCTGAGACAGTGTCGACTCTTCATAGAGAATTGACTTCACATAAACATTCCCTTGAATCTGCAAAGGAAGAGATTGCTTGGTTAGAGTCCACCGGCAAACAGAAAGAGTCGGAAAATGTAGTGCTACGTAAATATACTTCAATACTGTATGAAGCTTGCAAGAGTTCAGTTTTAGAAATTGAGAAAAGCAAAGGCGAACTGATTGCTAATGATTCTTCTGATGAAATCTTAAGTGAAGAAAATCTTTCTGTATCTCAAGAGCGTATCACAAATATGGTGAACAGATTACTGTCACATGTGAAGGTTTATCACAGCATTCAGGCCGAAAGTATGGAAGTTAACCTAAAGGAAATGAAGGATACTATCTCTAGTTTACAGAAAGAACTTACAGAGAAAGATGTTCAGAAGGATAGAATTTGTGTGGATCTCGTAAGTCAAATCAAGCGAGCTGAAGCAGCGGCTATGAGCAACTTGCAAGAACTCGAACCTGCAAAGGCTCAGATAAATGATTTGAAGGGGAAACTGGAAGCTGTAAATCTACAGTGTAATGCATTGGAACAACGGGTCAAAGAGCTGGAAGGTCAAGAAGCCGTATTATCAGAATTGCACGAGAAAGTTCAAAATCGCTTACGGATGCATTGCAGCAAAGGTACAAGGTCTTGCTCCTTACACCATTTATAGTTGTATAATTTAATGACTTATTCGTCTTTTTCTAATCTTTTTTTATTCCTGTTGAATGTGCAGGTAGCGGAATCTTTATTAAGGGCTGATGGAGAGCAACAGGAGATCAAATGGAGGATTTGGACAAACAAAATTACACAATCTAGACACAGGCGTGCTGCAAAAAGATCTTGATTTAGTGAGTTTTCTGAGCTGCTCGTGGCATTAGCTCTAAGAAGCTTTCTATCACCGTCAGCAAGTTTTGATGAACTTCATCATTTGTCTGAAACTCTTGTGTCTGAGGTTGATAAGCTTCAGTCTCAGCTTCAAGAACGGGATTCTGAAGTTTCTTTCTTGAGGGATGAAATTACACGTTGCACCGGTGATTCCTTGCAAGCACTGGAAACTGACAAAAGGGGTTTGGACGAGATCCAAGACATCCTGACATGGTTAGATTCCGTGGTCTCTGGAGAAGAATAATTGTGTTGTGCATTTCTTGATGACAACAAAATTTGAATCAGGTTAATGATTGTAAAGGAATCACTTAAGAATGCAAATTGCATCTATCATCTCAGAATTGAAAGATCTTCGACAAGTGGCACAAAGCAAAGACGATCAATTGCACATAGAAAGGAGCAAGGTTGATGATTTGATGCGTAGAAGAGAGGTTCTCGAGAATTCTTTAAGGGAACAAGAATCTCGTTTAAGTTTGCATGAAAATGACGGAAATGCTGCAGAAAGGACATCAGTGACCTCTGAAATTGTTGAAGTTGAGCCCATGGTAAACACTTTTTAAAACTTCTAGGCTCCCAACCGTAGAGAGCAACTAAATCTATCAAATTCATGAATATAAATTAACAGTTGAATATTTTGTGCAGCTTAACAAATGGCCACAGCAAGGGACCTCGAGGGCATCTCAAGTTCGAAGTTTGCGCAAAGTAAATAATGACCAGCTTGCCATTTCCATAGATGATGTGGACCAGGATGATAAGGATAAGTTAGAAGATGACGATGATGATAAAGGTAGTTATCATTTTCGTCTCGAATTCCGTAGAACATTCCTTATTCTGTTTCATTTACTTCCGACTTTTAAAACACAGTAACTAGATCCCATTCTCACACTCATTTTTATCTGTTAAAAATAAAAAAAGCTCATATCTCGTATGTTATTGAGACTTCAATTTAATCAGGAAACGAAAACATGTGTCTTTTACAATATTTGCTGATAGTCAACCAAGAAGCTAGTTTGATGATATAGAAAGTCCTTATACTTCAACTTTTTATATTGTTGTTCTCTCAGCTCATGGTTTCAAGTCTCTCACTACATCAAAACTGGTCCCAAGATTCACTAGGCCTGTCACAGATCTCGTTGATGGTTTATGGTACTCTTTCTCTCTTATATCTGTACACTCCCATAACCACACCGGCACCCACATTTGTGTGTTTGTAACCTATCTTTCTTTCTCTTTTTCATTACTGGGATTTGAGCTTTCTATAGAATTCAGGATTATTCATGCTTGTTTTCGGGAAATGCTATCTTTTCAGGGTTACATGTGATAGGGCGTTGATGCGACAGCCGGCACTACGGCTGAGTGTTATTCTTTATTGGGCTCTGATGCATGCACTTCTTGCGGCTTTTGTAGTTTGAGAAGCAGATGATCTGGTTAGGTTCCTTCTTTGTCTGTGTGTCTCATGAATTGATCATAGTGCCGTGTTTATGGGAAAAGTTTTGTGCATTCTTCAAGTTTGTCGTTGCACTCACTTTTAAGACGTATTTAGGGGGTTGTTTGGGATTGCATATTTTTGGCTTATGCTTAAATCTTATAAGCTCTTGAAAATAAGCGTTTACTCTTTTAGGCTTATAATCATTCTTATTTCATCAAAATATAAGCAAATGAAGTAATGATCACTTAGCAATCAAAACACTTCGAGAGTGTTTTTTCTTTAAAGAAATGCAATAAGTCAAATCACAAAGTATGCAATGTTAAACAAACCCTTGTGTATATACTTAACTGGCGGTGGGAGTAATTACTAGTTAGTAGTAAAAATATGATCACTAGTTAGCACCAGATTTAATCAACACTATTTTTTGGGTTTGCAGGTTCTCATTTAATAGAAGATATGATTGGACTTTAGATGAATCCTAGATTGGTTGTCTGCAATGCGTTTATTTCATTATTTAGCTAAAGCTAAAGCACAAGCGTCTGTGGTTTCTCCATATTTTATCAGAAAATCACAGCTCCATACATCTCGTTCAGTGAATAAGTTGGGCATGTATTTACTGTTCTACAGTTTGCCTATAGTTGAGTGTCCGTTAAAAATCTTTTTTGTTTAGGACAGGAAAGTGCATATATGCGTAGTTTCGTCATACCCCATATTTGTGGGTTTACTTATAAGAATGTTGCAAAGATTGTTTGATATATGAAACATGAATTTTGATATGCAAAAGTTGTGTTTCCTATTTCTTTGTTCGTTTTTATTTTCATGGGTAAATTGGGTATCTTATTTAGCTTTTACTATCTAGTTAGGAGTTACGACAAGTCAAAGTTTCACAAAAGAACAAATGTTCTTTTGTAATGATGCAAGACTTTTTCAAAATAAGAATCCACATTGCCACATCAATTTGCTACAGTATTAAAATGCATGCATCCTTTTTCCATGTGCATACCTCAATCGTAAGGTTTTCTCATCTTAGTCAGCTTTGAGCTTTCTGTCTTTACAATACTTCATCACCACTACACACCTCGCTTAAACATCAATATACCTAAAAAGAACCACTTAATAAACGCACAGAACAAACCTCCCACGATTTGGTCGTATCCAAGGACGCTTTGAAGGTGGGTGAATGTAGTAAGCTAGGACGTATGCTAGCAAAGACGAAGACTGAGTCTTCCTTGTCTTATTATGCCTCGTCTTATGATGTACACCAGGAATTAAGATCTCATACATTATACCGATAAAAAAGTCTTTCTTTTTACGAAATACCATTTGATTATTTTACGTCAAACCACGTGCGCATATCTAACACGTGCATAACCAACAAACGGATCTAGTATGGTTCTTGTTTAACTCCCTCCGACGTACGTACGATGGATGACATAAACCGAAAGTAAGGTACTCAAACGGGAAAGACATGAACTCTTTACCTAAAACTCAACTAGAACTAATAACTTACATCACATACTTCATGCTTACATTTTCACTTTCAATCTTAAATGCTACTAACGTATTACTATTAGGTAAAGAGGGAAGCCCAAAATACAAATTTATTCTGCCATAACAAAACAAATATGAGCATAGTTGGAGTATCTTTCAAGACTATTTTATTTCAAGTTAACTCAAATGTACATACATGCACCGACACTACCCACGTATACCACACACACAAAGCTCCCTTTGTGTCATAATCTGAATGCAAAAAGCTTGCACATGACCTAGTTTTATGTACTTCCAATAGGACCCCCACCCAATGTGTATTTTTAGAAGGAAAATGCTAGAACCACAAAGAGATTTATACAAAAAAATTTACAAAATGACTTGTCATAAAGCTAGTGGCATTGTTAACTTACTTTTTAATTCTCTCTCTTAAATACACTCAATAGTATTTTTAGAATTGGATTTTTCTTCAATGACGTAATACGAGCGCCTTTTCTAGTGACCTTTATCTATGAGATGAGTATGAACTCATGATTTAATTCTCCAAAAGCGTTTATTGATCGGTCAACTAATTTTTGTGGTAGGGGAGCGATACCGTGCACCCCTTTAAAAACTGGGTTCTAGATCGCACGATATAGCCATACTAACTTGCGACCACCATGCAAATCTTGAAGTTTTGCGTGTTTATTGTATGTGTATACTTGTTTTCTAGTTAAATGCGATGGTAGTCGGGTGCAACCTCCCCACTCGCCCAATTACTAAATTTTTTATATCGCGCATAAAAGCAACATGGCATCATTTCTAGGTGAACATCAAATGGCTTGAGCGCGCCATCTCGGTGTCACCACACCGCCCTCCCTCCCTCCCGTGCCATTGTCCAAGCCAAAATATTGGCGTGCTCCAATTTTTCACATTTTGATTTTTTTAATTGAATTTCTTTTGTTGAGCTTATGTTTTAATTGGGTATCATGCATCTCAAAAATGCGTTTTGCCTTAAGTTACGAGAAAAAGAATATTTTGATGTGTGAATGTATAAAATAAGATGATGAGGTTGACACTGGAACAACGAAATGACTTGAGCTCATCCTCTCTCTGACACTAAGGTTGGACGGTATAAGGGGCAACTCACCGCGGTGAGTTAAAACTCACGCGTGAGTTGTTACCCCAGTCATAAAGTGACTTTTGCCATGTCAGTTTGGTAGGTGAGTTTGGGGTGTTTTTGTGGTGCATTCGGTGAGTAACTCACCTTAGAGTAAAAAACGAAACGGGCCTCACAGCCTGTCACATCAGCATCTCACTCTCACTCAAAAATACCACTTCACTCATAACACACCCATACCTCTTCATTTGGGCCCCACCACTCACACACAAACACATACATTATAAAATATAATAATAATAAAAAAGTTGTTTTTACTTTATCTCGCCACCCCAGTGACGAGATACCAAAAAAAATCTCTAGTGGCTAGCTAGCATGGTATGGTGAAGAGGTGGTGAAGAGGAGAGAGATAATGCCATGTAAGAGTGGCGAGCCTTCCTCTTCACCATACCCTTTACTCTAAGGCTGGACGGAGTGGATGTGAGTTTGGCAAAACTCACCTAGGTGAGTTGAAAACTCACACGCGAGTTCCATCCCACCCGAAAAGTCACCACAATTTCCCTCCACTAGCTCGGTGAGTATTGCCTTCTTTTTGCACCAACTTGGTGAGAAACTCACCTTAGGTGAGTTTGTATATAGTGGGCCCCTTTTCATTTTATATAATGTATTTTAATTAGTTGTGAGTGTGTGTGAGTATTTAATGGGGGTATATTTTATATAAAATGGGTATTTTAATGAAAAATGAGTTTTGGTTGTAAGGTGAGTTCTTATTACGGTTGAAAGGTAAGTTGTAAGGTGAATTTTATTTGGAGAGAGAAAGCTGATGTGACGCTGACGTGTCAGGTGAGTTTCTCACCACCACTCCATCCGCCTAAGGTGAGTTTGTATTTGGTGGGTCCTCCCTCATTTTATTTAATGTATTTTAATTAGTTGTGAGTGTATGTGGGTATTTAGTGAGATATATTTTATATAAAGTGAGTATTTTAATAAAAAATGAGTTTTAGTGGTAAGGTGAGTTTTATTATAGTTGAAAGATGAGTTGAAGTGAGTTTTAAAGTTGAAGAAAGAAAGCTGATGTAGCGCTGAGTTTCCCTCTTATACCATCTAGCCTAATTACCAAAAACCAAAATTGTAAAAGTAAAAATTTTCTTTTACACGTATGATACATTCCTGTTCTTACTTTCCAAAAAATATTTAAAAATTGCCAAAACATAAGCATGAATTCATGCCATAAACAGTACAAAAAGAAGTCACAAAAAGCAAGAAAGAGAAACACAAAAAAAACTCGAAAAGCAATCTCCAAAAAGCACAAAAAGTAAAAACTTTCAAAAAAGAATAACAAAACAAAAAGCCTTTTGTACTCTCTCACTACACCACCATAGTTTCCCTAAATCATCACACACACTTCAAATTAACAAAATTAACACTCAAATTAACCCTTAAATTCACTCCAATCTCAATTATCACCTTTCAATCGCACTTAATTTCACCCAATTTGACCCACTTTTGGTCCAATTTTTGACCCACTTGATTTTTTGTTATAAAGTTTGTTAATTTAGTTAAGTTTGTTACTCAATAAGGTTTATTAAGTATTGGGTATTGAGTACTTTTTGTTAATTTGGTTTATTTAGGGTTTTAGATCTGTTCACTCTGAAATTAGGGTTTTTCAAATTGGGGATTTTTTTTGTTATAAAGTTTGTTAATTTAGTTATGTTTGCTGGTCTTTAGGGTGTACTGATTGGGTATTGATTAATTTGGGTTTATAGGGTTTTAGATCTGTTATTTTGTAAATTAGGGTTAGGGTTTTGAAAAATTTGGGAATTTGGTTTTTGAGATGGGGATTGAAAGTGAAGGAATTGAGAATTTGGTATCTGCTAGGAAGTTATTGATAGTGAATTTAGAGAAATCGAAAGCGTTATCGGCGTCGTTGGGAAGTGCGGGGCCTAAGTTAGAGGAGATTAATCAAAGGTTGCCGTGTTTAGAAGCTGCGGTGAGACCTATACGTGCGCAAAAAGATGCTCTTGACGAAGTTGGTGGGAATATTAATAAAGCGGTTGTTCCGGCTACGGCTGTGCTAAAAGTGTTTGACGCGATTCATGGGTTGGAAAAGTCGTTATCGGATCCTCAAGCGGATTTAAATGGGTATATCTCGGTTTTGAAGAATTTGCAGGACGCGTTGGGGTTTTTATCGGATAATTGTGAGATGGCGATTCAGTGGTTAGATGATATTGTTGAGTATTTGCAGGATAATAATGTGGCGGATGTTAGGTATACGTCTAGTTTGAAAAACGCGTTGCAGTATCTTAGGGAATTGCAGAGTAAAGAGGAAAAAGGTCGGCTTGATGGTGGGCTTTTAGAAGCGGCGTTAGATAGATTAGAAGGCGAGTTTCGTCGCCTTTTGACTGAGAATAGTGTCCCGTTGCCTATGTCTTCGTCTCCGTTGAAAGATGAACAACATTGTATTTCACCGTCTCAGTTACCAGTTCCTGTTATTAAAAAGCTGCAAGCTATTTTAAACAGCCTGATTGCTAATAACAGACTCGAAAAATGCAAATCTATTTATGTCGAGGTTCGGAGTTCGATTGTTAGAGCAAGTTTACGGGCGTTGAATTTGGATTATTTGGAGATATCAGTTTCGGAGTTTAATGATGTGCAGAGCATCGAGGGTTATATTTCTAAGTGGAGTAAGCATTTGGAGTTTGCGGTTAAGCATTTATTTGAAGCTGAATATAAGCTTTGTAATGACGTTTTTGAGAGTTTGGGAGTGAAAGTTTGGAGGGATTGTTTTGCTAATATAGCGGCTCAAGCGGGTATGCTCGCTTTTCTACAATTTGGGAAAACTGTCACCGAGAGTAAAAAAGATCCAATAAAGCTTTTGAAGTTGCTGGATATTTTTGCATCTTTAAATAGGTTAAGACTGGATTTTAACCGTCTTTTTGGTGGGGCCGCGTGTGCCGAGATTCAAAACCTCACAAGGGATCTTATTAAAAGAGTAATTGAAGGTGCTTCGGAAATCTTCTGGGAGCTTTTGCTTCAAGTCGAGCTGCAAAGACAAGCCCCGCCTCCACCCGATGGGAGTGTTCCAAGACTCGTAAGTTTCATTACTGATTATTGTAATAGATTAGTCGGAAACGACTATAAGCCAATCTTGAACCAAGTTTTAGCCATTGAAAGAAGTTGGAAGCATGAAAAGTTTCAAGAAAGTCTGCTTCACGACGAGCTTCTTAATTTAATTCGAGCCATTGAATTGAATCTTGACGTGTGGTCAAAAGCATATAATGATACAATCCTTTCATACGTTTTCTTGATGAACAATCATTGGCATCTATACAAGCATTTGAAAAACACAAAAATTGGAGCGTTATTGGGTGATCAATGGTTAAGAGAACACCAAGACTACACCGAATACTATTCGACAATGTTTATAAGGGAAAGTTGGGGAAAACTTCCGTCTCACTTAAGCCGAGAAGGTCTGATTCTATTTTCCGGTGGTCGAGCCACCGCACGTGACCTCGTGAAAAAACGGCTAAAAGCTTTCAATGAAGCATTTGATAACATATACAAGAAGCACTCCACTTGGATTCTAATGGATAAAGATTTAAGGGAGAAGACATGTCAGCAAATCATTCAAGCAATCGTTCCTGTTTACCGAAGCTATATGCAGAATTACGGGCCACTAGTTGAGCAAGATTCAAGTGCTAGCAAGTACGCAAAATTCACCGCTCAATCTTTGGAAAAAATGCTTACTTCCCTTTTTGTACCAAGACCCGTGAGACACGGTAGTTTTAAAGTCCGACAAAACAGTAATAAATTCAGTAACGGTGTAGAAGATCAGTACTCTTCTCCTACGCCTACCCTTGCATCAGCGTGAAAACCGTTCCTTTGTAAATATTGAGGAACTTAAAGTGTAAAAGAAGAGCACCCGTATTCAGATTCTTGAAGTTATTTTATGAAGGAACGACGTTTACCGTTTTTCAGGTTGGTAGAATGCTGAACTCAGAAGTATTTATTGTTGTTTGAGTCGATAATTATTGGTTTTATTTAATAGGGTAGCAGCAAGTAAGGTTGTTATATTCACTCATGTTCTTGTGTAAAATTATTTTGGTATAAAGTGCGTCAAAGAGCTATGGCACCATAATTTTATCATAGTACCGTTGAATCTAGAAACAGACGTGTATTATATATGCTGCTATATGGTTCTTTAAAGATACCAACTTTCATAAGAATAATATTTTTTGTCATGTATCGTTTTGAGTTTTCGGTTTAACATGGTTAATGGTGTTACTGTTACATATATTATTGGGACTTGTTGATCGGTTTCTCTAGCAATATTCAAACATACAGGTTTCATGACATGTATGTATGCGTGACAAACATCTATACGTGTCTGTATTTAGTTACACATGTGAACTGTATGTATTTGTTTTAACTGGTCGTATGAGGATAAGTAATCGACTATTCATTCTAATTCTGCAGCCGTGTGTCATCTGAGTTCCGTGATATGTGATTCTGTTTGTATTTGACGACCATTCATTTGAGGCCACAAACAGCCGTGTTCATTCCCTTGTTACAAGTTTTAAAACTAGTTTTTTCCCTTATTATGTTATATACTTCTAGATTAATGCATTGTTCTACACCTGAAATGCATCAGACAAGCAATTGCTGAATTTTCAGTGATATTGAGTGTGGTTCCCATGAAAATGATAAACGGTATTTGGCATTATAGAAATACTTTTTGGCAATAATGTTATCGATTTAGGGCCACAGAAACATACTGAAGCCGTCCAAGCCATGCCAAATTGAACCGTATCTCTGAAGTTAGGAGTTTGTTGATTCTTTAAAATATGATAAAGCTGGTTTCTTTTTAGTTTCGTATGGTTCAAGTCGAAATCAGTCAAAACCAGAACTGAACCATTATTGTCCCTTAACTTCTTATATTTCTTTACTTTAAATGCTTAGAACTAAAAGTTGTTTGTAAAGTAATATCTACCTTTTAGAATTGTGGTCTTAGATTGTATCGATATCCAAAGTAACATTTTTAACTAAAATTCCGAATAATTGTCATTATCGTCCTCTAGCTCAAGTACGAGTATATAGAATACAGCAGATGGACCCGGAAATATCAATAAATAGATCAAATAAGAGTTAAATGGATCAATGATACATTCTTCACAGGATCAGTACACTCAAATTGCAGATTGGTACAGAAATATTTGCAATATATAAGAAGAATTCTGTGGAAAGACCCAATAACCGTTGTCCGCTGGATATATGGAATAACTGCTCGATGGCATACCTTAAAATCACATAAGTAGCTTATTTTGTTAAGGTATAACTCACCCTATGTCAGTATGTCCCTTCAACCCCTCTAAAAATGGAATCTCGAGGACAGTAATCTAACTTGAATGATACACAACTTCCCTATATAACTTGTATTCACTCACTGTACAAACGCAGTTGGATATGTATTTACATGGTGTTATTCAATGGCAAATATTGTTCAAGACATTGTTTTAAGTTTTGAAGAGTAACTGGCTTTGTTATGAATGAGTCCATACCATTGGCAAAACATTCTTCTGCACTTTCCGACATTGCATTTGCAGTCATCTGCAAAAACCCAGCCGAGTTAAAGACAGCGTAATTGACTAAATTTCCCTTCAATGGGAATTTTGTATTAATGTTATTTAAATGCTACTCAAGACGGTTAAACTTGAGGTTCTTACAGCAATGATGGGAATTCTTCTTGGCTTCAGTATTTGATCACCGGAAGGATGATCGTGTAGCTCAACTCCGGCTAACCGTGCTTCATCCCAGGTACCAGTTCTCTCATATGACCGGATTAGCCTTGTAGCTTGAAGACCATCCATTACCGGCATGCATACATCCTGCAACATTAAATCACCATAGTAAAAAAGTCAGCGTTTTTGAAGGTAGACACATCACCATTTGAACGATAATTTTGTGAGTGCGAGGAATTTTATGGACTAGAGGCATAAGAATAATCATATTCAAGGTACATCTATAGGGACATGATACAAGAACTAGAAAAATACCATAAGAATGAGACCATAATCACCACGTTGAACAGCACGCAGAGCTTCAACTCCATTATTCACAATATCCATGTCTTGATTCAACTGTTTCATCATCCGCTTCGCTACCATCACATTCACAACATGATCTTCAACCAGAAGAATTTTACGTCTTTCTGTTGAGCTAGATCTTTCTAGCGTATTGCTAGAAATGCCCCCCAAGGTTTTACCAGAATTTACCCTCATCAAGTCTCTTGTCAAACCCATATCCGTGGGTCGGTTTTTTTGGATACAAGGATTATGAAATGGACGATCTTGATCATCATGGTCCGTATTACCTTGATCTGCTAGAATACTTGATCTATCTACCTTGTCAAAACCAATTACATTTTGTGGTAACTCGTGTGTTTGGCGTGATCCATTAGAAGAGAAAAGTGAGCCTAAAGTTCGTGGACTGAACTGGAAAAAGCCACAAGATGCATCATCTTCCATGGATTCGTTATCATCCATATCTTGATATTCATCGGTTTCATCTGAACTTTCACTCAAGTCTGGCACTTTGTGGGGTAGAACAAAAGTGAAAGTAGATCCACAATGTTCTTTGCTAGTTACTGTTAGACGTCCACCCATTAGCTCAACCTATGGTATATTAGCGCGAAACCATGTCTTATGATTAGTGGTGTTGGTTGACAGGTTAAAACAGGTCATTTTTTGAGTCCACTTTTTAATTTTAGTAGTAGCAAATGACAAAAGTTAGCATATAGAGTCTTTAAAAAACATTACCAGTTGTTTGCAAATGGCTAAACCTAAACCTGTCCCACCATATTTCCGAGCCGTATCAGCACCAGCTTGCATGTACTTCTTAAACAGTGATGGCAATGCGGTTTCTGTTTCATCACAGTGACGAAAATATGAGCTAAAGAAGAAAAATGGTTCACTGAGAGGATTTAGGAAGGTAGAAATAAGCACCTGGGATTCCAATTCCAGTATCCTGAACATCGCAGCATATCCACGCTACAGTTTCTTGTGATTGTGATTCGTTCTTCTCGTGTTCGTTTAACAAAATCTTGCTTCTTTCGAGACATGGGTC
>BQNB010106100.1:0-23462 GCA_026074375.1 Tanacetum coccineum | reverse complement strand
TACTAATCTAATCATTACATAAACTACGAGCTAAGACTATTACAACTTGAAAGTGACCGACACTTTTCGTGTTTCCAACATAGTGTGTGTTTTGTTGAATGGAGAATGATAAGAATGAATGAAATATAAAGGACCTTGGATGTTTAACTTGTAAGGTATAAATTTAAATCTAATGAGTGTATGTGTGTGTGTGTGTTACCGTCAGCAAGGACAAGGCCCCAAGGGGGACCAATTTAATCTTCCAATGAAAGACAAAGAGAGGACTAGTCCTTTGCTAGTTTGAGGGAAGTATGTCTCTTTGATTCCAAAATTCAAAAAAATAAGCATCCTATGTGTGTGTGCTTGTGGTATTCGGTGGCATGCATGAGCTAAAGGGGGGCCAATTTAGTCTCCAACATTCTAGAGATATAGTGCTTGAGTAGATTTAATTTCAAGGGTTCCATGCACAAGTATAAACTACTATCTATATCCGAAACACGCAAATAACAAAAATGAATAGCGACTTTACGTAAATTTCTGAAATTTTAAACATCGACTAAAAACGTAAAAACGCGTGTACTGACGAAAGACTATGATGAATTGAAACCCGGAACGCTTCCAGTACGACTTCTCAGATAAACGCGAGACAACTTCCTGGTTAAACGTACAAATTAAACGAAACACTAAAATTACCAATTTACCAAATGGAAACGGCTAAAATATTGATCAGAAATTTACGGGGTGTCACATTTACGTCCATCTGATAGATAGGAAATGACTTATGTGCGGCATACGCAACGAATAGCCTGACTGCTTCCAACAGAGCAACTGGAGCAAATGACTCTTCGAAGTCGATTCCTTCATGTTGGCTTTATCCCTTAGCTACAAGACAAGCTCTGTTGTGAATTACAGTATTATTCTTATTAAGTTTGTTTTTCCAGAGCGACTTTACGTTAATGACATTTTTACATAAGGGTCTATTGACTAATTCCCATGCATCTAATCGATCAAACTGGTGAAGTTCTTCTTGCATCGCTGCAATCCATGCAGAATCAGCCATGGATTCTTTGATGTTCTTTGGTTCAGTTCGACTCACGGTGAGTGCGAACATACATATCTCGCCATCTATTTCTAGCTGATGTCTTGTTCTAATTGATTGAGAAGGATTTCTAATGACTTGTTCTAATGGATGATCTTTTGTCCAATGATGTTCTGAAGGATGTCGTTGATAGAATGTATGCATGTTTGACGAGTCAACATATCGAGAAGATGTCTCTCCTCGATCTTGTACCGGTGTACTGAAGATGTTGATAAATTCGTCTTCTTCAACTTGTGCATTTTCTTTATTAGTTTCTGCTTGATTAATGTTCTCAGTAGCAGTAACAGTTGGTGCTTGACTTGTAGTTTTATGTGTTGTTTGAATGATCAATAGAGGTGTATCTGCAGCAACGGTTGTTGTAGTAGATGGAGTTGTGTGTTGTTGTTAACGTTGATTAGGTGCATCAACAGTAGTTACAGCGGAAGACTTTGACACAACTTCAATATTTCCATTGAGTAATTCATCGAACATCAGACTAAATAGAAAATCTAGCTCATTTGACGTTGTTACTGTCTCGCCTGGTTGAGGAACATTTTCTTGAATGCAACGTAACTTGCATCTCTAAAGTAAACGAGCTCACGCAACCTCTATCAATGCCATCTCTATCTATGTTTACATCATGTAAACATCCTAATATGTCAAGTCTATATCTTAATATCATTTTACCAAGTACATTCTCCATTTAACGTACTTTTCAAAACGTTATTTCAAAACAAGCATTAAACGTTAACATTTACATCTAAACCCTAATTATATGTAATGTATACATATAAAATGAATGTGCAAGCCTCTAAAGCATGTGTACAAGTATCAATACATAACATTTGAAAATCTTTTCCCTCTTGAATCAAGTTATAACTTTCTAAAGCTCAATGTACAAGTCAATAATGCAAGAAAGTCAAACTAGGTTATTTTACCTCTAAATTCATTGTAGTTTCTTACTACCACTTTAACACAAGGTACAAACACTTAATGCATGACTTCTAAATCTTAAAATTAAACCCTAATTCGTCCTAAAACCCTAATTTAAAACCCTAAACCCTAAACAAAACCCTAAAACCCTAATTTCACTTAAAACCTAAAACTAAACCCTAAACCTTAAAACTAAGCCCTAAACCTTAATCCTAAACACTAAACCTTAATCCTAACACTAATCCTAAACCCTAAACTATCTTAAACCTTAACCCTAACTCGAATTAAAACCAAAAATCCTAACCTAAAACCCTAAACCAACCCGGCACCCTTTTTACTTCATTTTTACCTATTTTAAACCAACTAAGCACCCCAGCACCTTTATGACATCACCAAGCAGCCACCCTAGCACCTTACAAGCACCTTATTCACCACCCTTAAGCTCTAAGGCTTCTAGACACCTCCTTGTTACCCCTTTGTAGGCGAACCCCTCTAAAACCCCAACACCTTGTATTTCTAGTCTTCTAGCCCTCAATACTCATCACCTAGCATCCTTTAATCACCACTCTACACCCCTTGATCCCCACAATAAGAAAACTTGGGCACCAAGGTGATTTGAACCCTATAAATAGCCGAAACACACACACTCTTCAATCACACTCAAATGGAGTTCTAACTCAGACCAAGAAGGATCAAATGAAGTCCCTAAGCTTAGAATAGAAGCCAAGAATCAAGAGAAAAGAAACCTTGAAGTCGTTACTAGGCGTACGAACCCGAAAACCCCATTTCGACCCATTTTAGCTCAAGTAAGCTCAAAATCTTGTTCAATAAGCTTATAATCTGTATTATAATGTTCATAATACTCTTAATATCATTTATGAACTCTTGTTAAAGCCTTGAATCCTCAAACCCATGTATTTTTGATTAAAACCCTAAAAATGACCCGTTTTGATTTTCTAGCTAACGAATCCTTTTTCTAAACTTTTGTTACGTTAGAACATCTTATTTTAGCTTATTCTAATAAGCTATAACCTGCAAATATCATTTGGAACCCTAAAATAAGCTTGCATGGCTTTTTGGACTTGTTTTGCAAATGTTTTCATGCATAGGGGTATATATCGTAACTTTCTGAAATTTATAACTAAAGGGGCTGAAAATGTCATTATTCCAAAGTTATAACTATAAGGACCTATTTTGCCAAGTTCTAAAGTTAAAGGTTTAAATTATATATACTTTATATATAAAGGACTAAACTTGTAAAAGTTTATAAACCAAGGGTATATATTGCCATTTTTGCAAACTTAAAAATATAAAATATAATATTTTTATATAAATTATAAAAATATATATTAATATTATAAAACTTGATTTTATTAAAACCCGACACATTAATCGTTATTAATCATCGATCGGCGCATTATAAAACAATTACGTTATATATTTAACGTAATTTATCATCGACTAACTTTTGAAGAAACTTAAAATCTTATCGTATCACGTTACTAGGGAGCTTCATGTAAGGAGTTTCATTTGGGTATACGTTTTGACGAGTTTGCTGGATTTACGATTTAAAGTGTCTTGGCTCCTCAAGACGTATACTACATACCACTGAATTATGATGGTCCCGAATAGTGATACAATATTTCATAAATTAAAAAATCAAGTAATTACGTTAACTTTATAAGTTTTGAAACATAAACCAACACACTAAGACTAAGACAATATAGCCCAGGTTGCTGACGAAGCTGTTACTTTCCTTTATATCCTACTCTTTTGCACATCAATCAGATTTCCCTGTACCTGTTAAGGTGAGTTCATAGCCTCGCATTTTAAATCTTCTAATGTTTTCATAAACCCGCGAGGGGGATACATGCTATAAACCATGAATACGAGTATTTTTCCAACTGTATGCTATCCTGATATATTATTGCCTAAGTCCTTACTTTTGCCATTAAGACCCCACTATCATGAACCGTTAATTACTTTTCAGAGTAAGCGCGAATGCTGTGAATAGATCTATTTGGGACTGAGCTTCCCCGTTGGTGTTATCCTATAAACTATTCTGGTTACCAAACACCAACTTCATTGAAACACATGCGAGTGTTTGACAAAGGCACCCATGGGTCTAATGAATTGTGATTATTAGATTATCTCAAGTACTCGCGGTGCATAGCTTTCGGGTACTAAATACTGTTTTCTATAATAATTGTACTCATTCAATATTACACTTATGGGTGATAACAATGTAACCCCATCATTGAACTTGTATTCCAAACTGTTATACCATAACCTATGAATATCACACAAACCATTATGTTACCTTTATTAGAGCATGTTTATCTCAGGTATTTGAGCAACTTATGGCACGGAGTGGCACAGACTTGAAGATGGCTAAACTGTTATCATTCAAACTTTATGTTTTCATGTAGATTTTTGGGACCTCTGTTTGTAAAAACTCTGATGAAATAATGAATGATAACTTATCTTTTAAAAACGTCTCTTTTGAGTCGTTTTCTATGATTAAATGACGTTGTACATTAAAAAATACCGAGATTAGCTTCCGCTGCTATATGTCAAAAATGGGGGTGTTATAGATTGGTATCAAGAGCCAAGGTTATAGAGAACAAGGTTGAAACCTTAACTATAACTACTTTTCTTTTTCCATCCAAGAAAGTCCTCCGTGCCACTACATCTTCCGGAATAGTATGTAAAGTACATAACTATTATACTATTATATAAATAACTTATGTTATTTACCACTGGGTTGTTAACAGAACGATGTCTTCTCCCAGCCACCCTACTTCCAATATTGAGGATGCTTTTTCCTCTAACTTTCCTGACTATATTCTGGCTTCCCCGGACTATGTCTCAGCTTCACCGGGAAAAAACTTATTCTAGCTCTTCAAATAACGCATTTGGTTTAGTTATAATAGTCTCACACCAACTCTTTTTTAGACTTTTTCATTAATGACCCCTATATGAAGGGCATGCATGCCTACTATTCTAAAGAATCACCTAATTTCCCCAACCACCACTAATGTTCCTCCAACCTCATTCTAACTCCAATGTTTCAATCCTTCTAAGAATTCTTTCTTTCACGATAGCACTAATTATTGCCACTTAAGAAACGAGGTCATGACCGATCATCCTTCTCTACTTCTGCCCTACCTTAAGAATTTGAGATAGGAGAAATCTCTCGTAAGACAAGTCTGGAACGTCACAAGGAGCAAATTGAGAAAATTTTGAATCATCTAGATAAACTCTCTCTCGACCGCATTGAGCACATAGAAGACAAAATAGAAGGTCTCAGAAATGGTCGGGTGATCATACAACAATATTTTGACAATATGGAAGCTGAAATCCGAGAGTCTCATACTCAAATTGCTAAACTTCAAAGGAAACAAATGGGAAATAACAGCAAGATTGCTCTGGCTCACTTCAGGATTGCTAATCTAGAACAAATCATCGAAGATATCCAAGTCCGTCACCAAGCAGACAAGGAAAGTCTTCTGAATGCAATCTATGAACACAAGAACAACCAGGAAGGACCATCGAACTACTAGATTAGATACTAGTTATAGCTTTTAACCTAGCCACGGGATGTGTGGTATAAATAATAACACTTGTCAAATTTTGACTATGTATAGTACAAAGGAAAGTCGTTCATGATATAATATAATGGTGATCCCGTTTCATATTCATCCCGTGTCCTATATTTCATCTCCGTCTTCATCATTATGAATCATACCGCGACTTCTAAATAAATCATAGATACTTATTTGATATGAATTATCTATGATATCACTATTGTGACAATGTTTATTTTTGAACCTTACGCATTTTAAGGTAAGAATTGTGATATCATTCTTATTACGTGTTATCTTATGTTGATAGAATGCCTCCCAAAAGGACATCAACATCTGAAGCACCAACCATGACTCAGGATGCCATTAGGAAACTAGTTGATGACAGTGTTACCGCAGCTCTAGAAGCACAAGCTACAACAATGGCAAATGCTGACAATACCAATAGGAACACTGGAGAAAGAGAAAATCCTGTAGCAAGAAAATTGATGACGTATAGTCTAACCTCGGGTCATGAACCCGACCCACGAATACTATTTATACCTGGACCCATGACGAATGGGCCATAGCGACACCCATACGGGCTTCCAAGGCCCAAACGATACTGCCTACGGGGAAGTCCATGACATATGGGCTATCACGACAAGGATTTAGGCCCATGAGGTCCAACCAGCGCACACACGCGCAGGTATTTATAACACTCGTTACGAACGAGTCATAATGATGAGAGGAGCCCACTAGTTATTAAAATAAACGGTGAGGCCTCTTGGTTATTAACCTAATTAATGGGAAAAAGCCCATTAGGGTTTGGTGAGTGTATAAAGGGCACCTAGGCTTTCATCCAAGGTATGCTCTCATAACCCTAACTTTCTACTAAGACCCTAAACCGATTACTTACTCTCACGCCGGAGGATAATCGTGGGAGACAATCCCACGATAAGCCTAACGGTGCTTTGTTTTCTTAGTGCGCAGGTCTCATACATCAAGACTCAATTGATACAGGAACCGGAGCCTAACAGATCCGTATTACACCTAATTCGGATTTAATCAAGGATCGTCCAACTTTTGTATCAACAGATTGGCGCCATCCGTGGGACACGACACTAAGAACACTGCCAAAATCTAGAATGACAAAGCAAGGAAACTTTACCCAGCGGACTCCGCAGGCGAAGAAGCAGAGCGACCAAGCCTCTAGACAGGTCTCCAAGCAGGCCTCTGGAAGCACCAATACGCCATATGATGTGGTCTTCCCAGCGACGGGACCATCCCTGGGGACAACCCAGCCAACGCTTACAATCACAAGCAATACGGAAGATTCTATAAGCGTGCTAGCCTTCACCAACACCCCCTCAAACGGCGCCAGCGGCGAATACCACCGAGCCGCCCACCCACCCACCCATAGATCCGAAACAAGGGTCCCGAGTTAGGGGCTGACAACCTCACACTGGAAGGGGTAGCGACTGAATTGGCGCCGAGTGATTTCGTATCTCAGAACTACGAGACTTTGGTCGCCCTCATGCAAGAGGAAGCAAAAAAGAGATCAAGCCAGAGCCTACAGGCCCGACTTAACTTCGGTCCGGAGGACGAAGTATCTCCACCGCGCCGCCAAAAGGAAAGGCACAGAAAGGATAACCGTCGACCTCCAGTATTTGGTAGAATCGGAAAGCAAGTTTCGGGTACTCAAACAGCTAACTTGCAGAACTTGGACAATCATTAAAGCGGTACCGACGCAACTCAGGTCTCGCGATAGGCTGGGCAGTCGCAATGTCCACAGCAGGCTTGGACAACGGCGCTCCCCAAGTGAAAGTCCTCCAAGCTCGGACTCCGAGGACAGTCGGCGCAAGCGCCGCAGAAGAGTAAGCTCGTCCTCAGAAGATACCTCGGACAACGAGGACGCAGAAACGGGACACTGGAAATCCAAAAACAAATATCGTAGAGATGAAACGAGAGATATGTCCGCGTCCATGGCCTCGTCAAAAGGTCGAGCGCATTATTACGCTGCGACATCAGCGATTTCCTCAGAGGAAAAGAAAAGGCGCAGCCTGCTAATGTAACAAACTTATGATGGGACAGAAAGGCGGATCCCAGATGACCATCTAAAAATCTTCGATCGGCGGCCACTATTGAAAAACCGGACCACAACCCGTGTGGTGCCAACATGTTTTAGATTCTTCGTTATAAGGAAACCCGGCGCGAACAGGTTCAGCAAACTACACGCAGAAGCATTGACGTGATTTGAAGAGTTTGCGGAGGGGGCATCCGCTTAAATTTTACTCAAAGGAAGAATTGTGCCAAGAACCCTGTCGAGCTTGCCCAGGGTAAAACAAGCGCCAAGGGGAGTCCACGAAGCTCCTAGAATAGCGCTATAAAGGATGAATGCATACATGTCAAGGCTGCCCCGAATTCTCCAAGATCACAGGGTTTATGAAAGGAATAAATCACCCAGAACTTATCAAAAGGTTGGAATGATTAGGGTTTCACCCAACCCTTCGATGAATGATGAAAACGTACAAGGTCCATTATCAAGGGGAAGCCGCCGCTGCGGACAGCAGAAAAGGCTACTCAAACAACAGATCACAAGAACAATCCAGGAGACAATCCAACGACCAGAGTAGCAGTCGCCACAACAGCTACCGCAGTCAGAGGGGCGGGTGGGGGAACGACAAGTACACCCCACTGACAATGACCCCAAAGGAGATACTCGCAACAGAAGGTTCAAACTTCCCAAAACCACCACCAATGCGCACTCTAGAGGAGCAACGCGTGGGGAACGGATACTGCGAGTATCATAGGCAGAAGGGCCATACTACCAATGAGTGCGTCCAACTGCGCCAGCTAATCGACAAATTGGTCAAGGAAGGCAGATTGGATCACCTGGTGAAGAACATCAAAGAAGGGAAAGACAAACAAAGGAGCGGCGGCAAGAAAGACGCACCTAGAGACAAAGCGGACACCATCTATATGGTGCAGTCATGGCAACGAAAAACTAAGCAAAAGGTCAGTCCCAAAATTTCAGCATTGAGTCGCATCTCTTTTCCCACTTTAAACTGCCAGGACAAACGTATTGGTGGGAGCCACTTACCATCGAAATAAATGCAGCGTCACGACATCCACCCGCATTACAATGATGGGGGAGCATCTGCAGACATACGTACGAACATTGCTTCCAAAGACTGCACTCCTGAAGTAAAAAAAAAGTCAGTTGACCCGGCCGACGACATCGTTGACCTGACTCACGGAGAAAAGAGTATGGCCCATTGTGGCAATTACTATTACCGTGAGGTGTGCAAAAAGGAGCACTCCACAACCGCCTGGATGAATTTATGGTGATCGAGATCACCATCGCCATATAAAGGCATTATAGTAGATCCACGGATCTCCGCGATAATCGCTGGTTCCCATCCACGGCCCACTATGTATAAAAATCCCCGACGAACGGCGGATAAGTCACCATCTACCAACACCGCCGCAAAACCTCCTAAAGAATGCAACACAGTAACATTTGACATGACGCAGACTCAGAGACAGCACGCACACCAAAGTGAAAACCTTGAAGTCGCGATTCATAGCCGATTTACCCTGAGCATAGAGGTAAAACGATCGAGGGGGGGTCGCTTGTCTGATACGGGTAGGGCGGCTGTGTAACGCACTCTTGCAAAGCACCCTCGATATCTTTGCATGGAAGCCAAAACACAATGA
Organism: Tanacetum coccineum; assembly: GCA_026074375.1. NCBI lineage: Eukaryota > Viridiplantae > Streptophyta > Magnoliopsida > Asterales > Asteraceae > Tanacetum > Tanacetum coccineum. The sequence continues at coordinate 14,189 of BQNB010106100.1, read as the reverse complement.
CGGTGAGGCCCGATCGAATCATCAGAACCAAGATTGAAAATCCGACAAGGATACTCCCCCATTAAGGCAGAAAAAACGCTGCGCAAGCTCCAGAGGCTCTAAGGCCATCTTGGAGGAGTACATAAACTCATGGAGGCAGTACCGCGAGAAGTCTATTACCATGATTGGCTCTCCAAACCCCAATTATTGTCAAAAAGAGCGATGGTAGCTGGCGGATGTGCGTGGACTTCACTGACCTTAACAAAGCATGTCCACAAGACTGCTATCCACTACCAGAGATAGACTGGAAAGTGGAGTCCTTATGCGGATACCCCTTCAAGTGCTTCTTGGACGCATACAAGGGGTATCACCAAATCCAAATGGCCAAGGATGACGAGGAAAAGACAGCCTTTCACACAAGTCAAGGTGTCTATTGCTATACAAAGATGCCTTTTGGCCTAAAGAATGCGGGTGCCACCTACCAGCGACTGGTAGATAACGCGTTCGAAGGGCAAGTGGGCCGCAACCTGGAAGTCTATGTTGATGACCTTGTTATAAAGAGCCACACCGAAGACGAGTTGGTGCGCGACATTGTCGAAACTTTCAGGGCTCTGCGAAAAATCAATATGAAGCTAAATCCTAAAAAATGCACTTTTGGGGCTACAGAGGGCATGTTCCTCGGATACTTGATAGAACCGGACGGCATCAAGCCGTGTCCAGAAAAAACAAAAGCTGTCATCCAACTTCCTTCACCGCGCACGATGAAAGAAGTCCAATCGTTAAATGGGAAGTTAGCCGGTTTGAACAGGTTCCTATCCAAGTCACAGAAAAGGGAAGGAAGTAAAAGACAAGTCACTCCCCTTGTTCAAAACACTCAAGAAGTGTACGAAGAAGGGAGACTTCCGTTGGACTACAGAAGCAGAAGAAGCTTTCACGCAGCTCAAGCAGCATATAGCAGCACTTCCCACGCTAGTCGCACCCCGACCAGGGGAGGAGTTGATTATGTATTTATCTGCGACGCATGGGGCAATTAGCGCTGTGCTACTAACAGATAGGAACTCTGTACAAACACCGGTATACTTCGTAAGTAAAGCACTCAAGGAAACGGAGATCAACTATAGCGCGATGGAGAAGCTGATCCTGGCGTTAGTATTTGCCGCCAAAAGACTGCGTAGGTATTTCCAAGCGCACCCAGTAGCGGTAATCACAGATCAACCCATCAAACAGGTTATCTCTAAACCTGATGCGTCGGGGCGATTCAGAAAAATGAGCGTCTTGCTGGGGAGCAAACATCTCTATAGACCACAGCACCGCAGTGGAAAGGGACATAAAATTGGCGAATTTTCTCATTCGAAAACCAAAACCGATACTGGTCCCTCACCCTAGTAGCGAAGTCAGAAACTCCCAGAACCAACATGGATCTATTCACCGGATGGATCGTCATGTTCGTGGACGGGTCGGGCGCGAGGGCCTTTATCCTCACTAAACCCGGAAGGAATGGAATTCACCTTACCACTGCGTTTTGATGTTCACAGCCAACGAACAAGACGAGGGTCGGAATACGAAGCCCCTACTTGCGGGACTACCATTGCAGCTCCGAATGGGTGTACGTAACCTAGAAGCAAATTGGACATACCGTTTAGTAGCCAACCATGTGTTGGGGCGAATATGTGGCTAAAGAAGATAACATGGTTCAATACATCGACAAGACCAAGTCGCTAATTCCGGCCTTTGATAGATTCCACCATTCGCAAGTTCCTAAGGTGACAACAAACAGCGGAATGCCTTAAGTAAGAACGCATCCACAGCTTCGCGCACCTATCAAAGCATGTATTGGTCGAAATCTTGAAAGACAATCCTTCTCGGAGATGGAGAGATATCACCGGTGATAGAAGGAACAGGATCCCACGTGGATGACCCCTTCTAATCCGTAATCGTCGAATTCATAAGCAAGGACACGCTCCCCATGAACAAAAGGATTCCCGACGTATACGCCTGCACCGCGCAGAGATCGGACTTCGAGATGGTGTCCTCGTATCGACGTTCGTATCCTACAACCATGTTTGGTCGCATGAAGGGCATGGGGAGGGTAGAGGGATGGCACCGGTGCGTCGGAAACCCTATTCATAGGCATACTATGTGCTCCACGCGAGATGCATTGGCGGGTTCATGCAGTATGCACTCCGGACCACGTTCTGTGGTGGCAAAAGCCTTACGGTCTGGGTACAACTGGCCTAACATGCACCGCGACGCTCGCGACATGATCCAGAATTGTAAGGATAGCCAAGTACATAAAACAATCCCGCGCTAACCACAACAGGAGCTAACACCCATCACCTCACCATGGTCATTCCACAAGTGGGGTATCGACATCGCTGGCACTCCAGGTGTAATCTCCTTCCCCTTGCAAGCGGGAGGATTGAAATTCCTTATCGGGCCATAGACTACTTTACTAAATGGATTTGAGGCCGAAAGCGGGCGCCAAAATCACAGGAACGGTAAAACGATTGTTTGGGATAAATGTGTGCCGTTTTTTTGATTAACCTGGCGAAATAGTGTCGGACAACGGAAAACAATTCTGTGATAACCCGTTCAAAGACTGGTGCTCGAGATTAAGCAATACACACGTTTTGCTCGGTTTAAACATCCAGAACCAATGGATTGGTTGAGTGAGCAAATCGAAGTCTAGGAGAAGGAATCACAAGCGCGCCTGGATAGACACACAAAGACACAGATGATGGGTAGCACATAGGATTTATCCACATCAATCCTTCTATGATGGCACATTCCGACTCCATAACAATTAAAATGTTAGCATAGGGGACACCTCCTCTCTTCATTGACTCTATGTCGAGAGACGAAAGCAGTCATATACCATCCGAAATTGGAATGCCAACAATTCTAACCGCGAAGGTCAATATCACAACCAATGACGATGAGCGACGTATAGATTTGGACATATTGGGAGGAAAGGCGCAAACAGCAGCCATACGGAGGGAAAAAGCAATTAAAAAGGTATTGAGCAAAACTAAATACAGTGTTTTCTCCCAAAGCAAACCGTACCGAAGACTGCAAGGTAAAGTTTAGCTACTGATACTATGTAACTAAGAAGCTCTTTCCTGGTGAATTGACTGTTCCTAACCTATTGGGATAGAAGAAGCTTACAAGATTACCTGGGTTGAATTCAAGAAGCTGTTGATAAAGAAGTACTGTCCCCGAAATGAAGTCTAGAAGATGGAAGACAAATTTTACCATCTGACTGTGAAAGGGGAATGATCTCAAGGCATATGTGAGAAGATTCCAGGAATTGGCAACCTTATGTCTCACTATGGTGCTAGATTCAGAGAAAATGATGGAAGTTTTCACCGGGGGATTACCTCGAAGTATTGAAGGGAATGTTACCGCCTCTAAACCTCAACTCTAAGAAGCCATTAAACATAGCCTCCACATAGTCTAATGGATTACAGGCGTAACAAACCAATTTGGCCAACGACTTCCAGTACAAGTATTAAGTGATTACAAATGAAAGTTTGATGACAGAAGAAGTTTCAATAACAACAACTACCGTAACACCAACACCAACAACTGCTACAGTAATCACCAACTACAACAGAACAGAAGACATGAAACCTTCAGGTCTTATGCCGTCACTCCAACTAAAAACAATGGGTATATTGGAAACCGTCCTTTGTGTAAGAAATGCACTCTGCATCACATAGGACCTTGCACCGTTAAGTGTAATACTTGTAACAAGGTAGGCCATCTGTCAAGACACAGAAACAAGGGGCCAGCATTTAGAAGTAAACTGTAACAAGTGACATTTGGTTACTTGTCATGCCTAATAGAGAAAGGGCATTATGAAAATCAGTTCCAAATACACCAACAACAATGCCCAGGAAGAGCCTACAATGTTGAGGGATAGGAATGCTCACTAAGACCCAACGTAGTCCACGGGTTATGATTCCTTTCTAAACCCAATCTAGCTTAGAGTATTATTTGATTCTAGAGCCTAAAAAAGTTTCGTATCCATAATCTCTTTCCTCTATGCTAAATATTCCACTATTAGAATAGATACCTTTTTACAATACCGAAATGAGCTGACAGAAACTTAGTATCACAAACACCGTTAATTTCAAGGTGGCACCTTTGACTTTGTTAAACCATCCCTTTCAAATTGATCCTATATTCCCGATCAACTCGGTAGATTCGACGTCGTCATTGGTAATGGAATTTGTTTTATCCAAGTATCATGCTAAATATTTTTTACGAGAAAGTCATCCACATCCCAATCAATGGTGAAACTTTGATCATCCGAGGTGACCAAAGTAAAACCCGACTAAGTCTCAACCTGGTATAAAGAAACGAAAGATATGTAATCCCGAGGTTGTCAGTTTTCGTAATCCAAGGAATGGAAAAGAAGTCATACAAACGAAGTATCAAAGACTAGACAGTAACATCCCAGATAGTTAGAGAATTCCTCAGAAGTTTTTCCTGAAGATCTACCTGGCCTTCCTCCCGTTCGCCAAGTAGAATTCCAAATCGATCTAATTCCAGGAGCGACACCTGTAGCCCGAGCACCTTATAGATTAGCTCCTTCAGAAATGCAGGAACTATCTAACCAACTTCAAGAGTTAGCAGACGAGGTTTTTATCCGACCAAGTACTTCACCCTGGGGAGCATCTGTCTTATTAGTCACAAAGAAAGGAAAGATCTTTCAGGATGTGTACGATTACCAGGAATGAATAAACTTACGTAAAAGAATCGATTCCCCATTACCCAGATTGATTACTTCTTTGTCCAACATCACGGTTAAGTGTCTACTCGAACAGATTGATTTTAAGATCAGGCTATCATCAACTGAGAGTCAAGATGAAGAAACATTCCCAAGCCGCTTTTAGAACAAGATAACGAACACTATGAATTCAAGTGATGCCATTTGGGTGTAACGTAAAAGCGCCTACTATTCATAGGATCATCATGACTCGTGTGTGTAAACCATACTTGGACAAATTTTGTGATAGTGTTCATCGATGATATTCTCATCTACTCTCGTAACAAAGAAGAGCACGCAAATCATCTAAGAATAATCCTAGAATTACTCAAGAAAGAGAAGTTGTATGCCAAGTTCTCCAAGTGTGATATCTGATTCATATCGTAGCAAATTTCTGGACACTAAATTGATAATCAAGGACATCATGTTGACCCCGCCAATATTGAAGCAGTCAAAGAATTGACATCTCCTACAACAAGCCCACAGAATTACTCAATTCTTATGACTCGCCGGATATTATCAGAGAAATTATAATAAAGATTTCTCGAAGATTGGAAAGTCTTTGACTTGAATTAACCCAGAAAAAACAAGAAGTGATATCTGGGAGCGAAAGACAAGAGACACTTTTCAACTTCTTAAACAGAAGCTAGCGAAGCTCCAATCTTAGCATACCAAAGGAAATTATGATTTTGTTGTATTACTGAAATGCATCCCATCAAGTTTTTGGGAGCAGTAGTATAATGCAAAAGAGAAGTTATTGCATATGCAACCCGACAACTTAAAGCCTAATGAAAAAAACTATCCTACTCATGATCTCGAATCAGGAGCATAGAGTTCGCATCTTAAAATTTGGAGACACTATCCGTATGCACCAAATGTAACCTTTTTTCACTGATCATAAAAGTCTTCAGCAAATCCTTGATCAGAAAAGAATTGAACATAGAGACAAACGCCATTGGGCTAGAATTTGCTTGACATATTACGATTGTGAAAATCGCAACCATACCTGAAATGCAAATGTTCCTTATTAGATGTCTAAAGCCAGAAAGGAACGAATCAAACCACGCTCAGTGATAGATCAATAGAAATGACCATGTCATCCAAACTTACCCTTAACAAATTCTCAAAGCTCAAAACAGAAGCACATCAAAGAAGAAAACATCAAGCTGAAAACTTAAAAAAAAAAAAAAAAAATAACAAACAAACAAACTCAAAAAAAAAACGAGAATGGACAATAATCATTTGAAATACGTCCCTGATGGAACCCGATGTATCAAGAATCAAAGTTGGTTACCACTCTTTGGTAATCTGAGAGACTTGATCATGCATGAGTCCCATAAATCGAAGTATTCCATTCACCCAGGTTCTGACAAGATGTATCAGGATCTAAAGAAACTCTATTGGTGGCCTAACATAAAGGCAATCATCGCTGAGTATGTTGGCAAATGTTTAACATGCTCTAGAGTTAAAGCAGAATGTCAGAAGCCATCCGGCTTACTGGTACAAATAACCGGAGATTCCTTGAGAAGTGGGAGAGAATAACAATGGATTTCTCACAAAACTACCCAAAACCTCAAACATACATGACACAATCTGGGTCATTTTATCGATCAGCCTCCACCAAATATCCGCTACATTTTATCCCTACCCAAGGAGACAGATAGTATGAAACCCTTACAATTACTACATAAATGGAAATTAGTCTCCTGGCATGGATAGGCCAATATCTATCATCTCGGATCGTGACAGTCATTTCACATCCAGATTTGGAAATCAATACAAATAGCTTTTGAGGGTACTTCAATTAGACATGAGTACGGCATATCATCCCGAAACTGATGGGCAAAGTGAAAGGACCATCCAAACACTTGAAGACATGCTTCGAGCCTGTGTTATAGATTTTGGAAAAGGATGGGAAAAACACTTACCATTAGTAAATTTCTTACAATAACAGTTACCATGATGCAGATTTAAGGCAACAGACCATTTGAGGCACTTTATGGTCAAAAGTGCAGATCACCTATTTGTTGGACCAAAGTTGGAGATGTTCAACTTACAGGACCAGAAATAATCCATGAAACCACTGAAAAGATAGTACAAATTCGACAACGCTATGCCAAGCTGCAAGTAGACCTCGTCAGGGGGGAGGAGCAGAAGTTATTCAATGTCAGCGCGAAAGCCTTTAAAATTTCAACTGGGAGATCGTGTTATGGGTAAAAAGTGTCACCCATATCGTAAAGTGAGCGAGCCGAGCCGATTCGAAGCGAGCATGAAGGAAAGAAGCTTAACCCTCGATACATTGGACCTTTTAAAATCCTTAAACGAATTGGCCTAGTGGCATATAAACTTGAGCTTCCTAAAGAGAGTAATATCCACAGTACTTTCCACGTTTCTAATCTAAAGAAATGCTTATCTGACGAATCCCTTGTCATTCCAATGAAAGAGCTTCGACTTGATGACAAAAACTCAATTTTTGTGCAGAACCAGGGATGATCATGGATCGAGAAGTCAAAGCAACTGAAACAAAGTCGTAATCCTATAAATCAAAGTATAAATGGAAAATCTAAAAGCGAGGACCATAATTTATGTGGGAACGCGAAGATCAAATTCGTGCCAAGTATCCACATCTGTTTTCAAACATCACTCCGGCATCCAACTAAATCTTAAGACGAGATTTCTTTTAAGGGAGGGAGACTATAATAGCCCGTAATTTTCATCAATGTAATTCTCCAACTATTAAATAGATGCACTGTAAAACCCATCTTATTAAATAATGCTCCAACCTTTTACATGGGGGGAAATTTTTTGCTTTATCTATATGCAACGTAACTTGCATCTCTAAAGTAAACGAGCTCACGCAACCTCTATCAATGCCCATCTCCCTATCTATGTTACATCATGTATACCATCCTAATCTGTTAAGATCCTATCAACTTAATAATCATTTTTACCAAGTACATTATCCATTTAACGTACTTTTCAAAACGTTATTTCAAAACAAGCATTAAAATTAACGTTACATCTAAACCCTAATTAAATTGTAATGATACACAAAATAAAATGAATGTGCAAAGCCATTAAAGGCATTTGTACAAGTATCAATACACAACATTTGAATATCGTTTCCCTCCTGAATCAAGTTACAACTTTCTAAAGCTCAATGTACAAGTTAATAATGCAAGAAAGTCAAACTAGGTCCTTTTACCTCCAAATTCATTCTAGTTTGTTACTACCACTTTAACACAAGGTACAAGCACTTAATGCTTAACTTATAAACCCTAATTCATCCTAAAACCCTAATTTAAAACCCTAAACCCTAAACGAAACCAAAAATCTAGATATTACTTATAAACCTAAACTAAACCGTAAACTTAAAACTGAGCCTAAACCTTAATACCTAAACACTGAACACTTAATCCTATACTACACACGTAAAACCTAAACCCTAAACTATCTTAAACCCTAACCCTAACTCGAAATAAAACCAAAAATCCTAACCTAAAACCCTAAACCAACCCGGCACCCTTTTTACTTCATTTTTAAACCAACCAAGCACCCTAGCACATTTATGACATCACCAAGCAGCCACCCTAGCACTTTACAAGCACCTTATTCACCACCCTTAAGCTCTAAGGCTTCTAGATGCCTCCTTGTCACCCCTTTGTAGCCAAACCCCCCTAAAACCCCCCCACACCTTGGCATTCTCCAAGACTCAATCCCTCATACAGATCACCTAACATCCCTTAATCACCACTATACAACCCTTGATTTCCACAACAAGAAAACTTGGGCACCAAGGTGTTTTGAACCCTATAAATAGCCAAAACACACACACTCTTCAATCATACTCAACTGGAGTTCTAGACACAAGACCAAGAGGATCAGTGAAGGTCCCCTAAGCTTAGAATAGAAGCTAAGAATCAAGAGAAAAGAACCCTTGAAGTCATACTAGGCGTACGAACCCAAAAAACCCTATTTCGACCCATTTTGAGGCACAGTAAGCTCAAATCTTGTTCTATAAGCTATAAATCTGTATTATAGATGTTTCATAATACTCTTAAGATCATATATAAACTCTTGTTAAAAGCCTTGAATCCTTAAACCTATAGTGTTTATTGGGAGTTAAAAAACCCAAAAAACGACCCCGTTTTGATTTTCTAAGCTAACGAATCCTTTTCTAAACTTTTGTTTTACGTTATAAATATTTTTTTTTTTTATTTTATCATTATTCTAATAAAGCTATAACCGCAAAAATCATTTGTAACCTAAAATAAGCTTGCATGGCTTTTTGGACTTGATTTGCAAATGTTTTCATGCATAGGGGTATATATCGTAAATTTCTAAAATTTATTACTAATGGCTAAAATATCATTATTCCAAAGTTATAACTATAAGGACCTATTTTTCCAAGGTCTAATGTTAAAGTTTTAATAATATAATACTTTATAATAAAGGACTAAACTTGTAAAAGTTTATAAACCAATGGTATATATTGCCATTTTTGCAAACTTGAAAATATAAAATATAATATTTTTATATAAATTATAAAAATATATATTAATATTATAAAACTCGATTTTATTAAAACCCGACACATTTATAGTTATTAATCATCGATCGACGCATTATAAAAACAGAATTACGTTAAATATTTAACGTAAATTATCATCGACTCACTTTTTGAAGAAACTAAAAATCTTATCGTATCACGATACTAACAGAGGACACTTTTATGGTAAGGATTTCATTTGGTATTATAAAATGACACGTTCTTTATGACGAGTTTGCTCAGGATTATCACGATTTAGAAGTGTCCTGGCTCCTCAAACGTTTCAACATGACCTCTGAATATATGGCCCGAACATGATTACAATCGTTTCCATAAATTAATAAATCAAAGTAATAACGTTAAACTTATTAAGTTTTGAAACATAAACCATCACACAAAGACTGAACATATTACCCATGTTGTGTTAACGAAGCCATTACTTTTCACTTTATCTACTTTTGCCATCAAACAGGATTCCCTGTACAGTTAAGGCTGAGTTCATAGCCTCGCATTTTAATCTTTTAATGTTTTACAAATAACTCGAGAGGAGGGATACATGCTAATATACCAAGAATATGCGTATTTTTCCAACTGTATGCTATCCTATATATTATTTGCCTAATTCCCTTACTTTTTGCCATTAATACCCCACTATCAATCCATGTAACCGTAATTACTTTCGGAGTAATCCGAATGCTGTGAATAGATCTATTGGGACTGGAGCTTCCCCGTTGGTGTACCTATACTTTCTGGTAACCAAACGCATTTCATTTGAAACACTATGCGGGTGTTTGGCAAAGGTACCCGTTGGGGAAACTTATTGTGATTATTGATTATCTCAAGGTCTCGGTGCATGAGCTTCGGGCAATAATACTGTTTTCTATAATAATTATACTCATGCATTATTACACTTAAGGAGTATAAACAACGTAACCCATTATTGAACTTAATTCAACGTTACCATAAACCTATAAATATCACCAAACCCATTATGTTGACCTTTTTAAGTCATGTTTATCTCAAGTATTTTGAGCAACATATCGGCACGGATGGGGCCGAACTTGAAGATGCTTTAAACTATTATACATTCCAAACTTTATGTTTTCATGTAGATTTTGGGACCTCTGTTTGTAAAACATCTGATGAAATAATGAATGATAACTTATCTTTTAAAAACGTCGCTTTTGAGTCGTTTTCTATGATTATGACTGTTGTACTATGAAATAATACCCCAGATTAGCTTCCGTTGCTATATGTCAAAAATGAGGGTATTATTTCAGCAGTAATTACAGCGAAAGACTTTGACACAACTTGAGTAGTTCCATTGAGTAATTCATCGAACATCAGACTAAATAGCAATTCCAGCTCATTTAATGTTGTTACTGTCTCAGTTGCTTGAGGAACATTTTCTTAACTTTGGGGATCGGAACTTAAACTATCATGTTCAAGTGCCGTTGTTGGACATTATAGAACGTGGTCAGAACTGACTTGATCTAACGCCATGTGAGGCAATTCATCAAAGTTAACATGAATGGTTTCAACTATATATTTTGTTCTCTTTTTATATACCCGATATGCTCTTGACTAAGTAGAATACCCTACAAAAATACATGCATCACCTTTTTCCTTCATTTTGTTAAGATTTTCACCATCTCTGACGATGTAGCAAAGAGATCCAAAAATGTGAAAGAACTTAATAGACTTTTCTAGCCATTGATGATTCGTAATGTGTTTTCGTTCATGTCGAGAATTAATAGTGTGATACGGTTTTGAGTAAAACATGATGTGCAATTGCGTTCAGCCCAAAATGTAATAGGGAACTTTATTGGCGCTTAGCATTGTTCAAGCATCCTCAAAACAAGAGTAACAGGTCCCATCTTTCGACAATGCCATTATGTTCAGTTTCGAGCAACATAACAGAAACGTTTGGTGTCAATCCCTTTTTTGAGCAAAGTAATGCATGAAGAGTATCTTATTTCAAGAATTTTTGTGCCATTGTCAGTTCCAAACTGTTCTAAACCTTGAGACATGAATGTCCTCTTTGAACAAGTTTTGAGGAAATTTTTTGAATTAAACTTCTTGTGTGTTTTCGTCTTGGAACCTCAAGAAGTGAGTCTAGGTAATATCTGGAGTAGTCATCCACAGAATACGAGACCATATTTTTTCCATTATACTTTCTACCCGCATGGGAACCAGACACACATAAGTCCATGTATAGAAGTTTGTAACCGTTTTTCTTTTTGGAGCTCGGGAGGTACTTTGTGTGAAAAGACATCGTTGGCTTTTCCCCAACATAATCGCAAGAAGAACAAAGATGATCTTTGATGAATTTAACTTGGAAGACCAAATCAAATAATCATTCTTTGACTAGCAAGTTAATGGAATCGAAGTTCAAGTGAGAAAGACGACGATGCCATAACCATGCTTGTGACGAGGTAGCTTTAGCCATTAAGCAAATTGGATTGGGAGTGGATGTGTCTTGAAGAGCGATGGAATACAGATCTGTGCCATGAGAACCTGTGAGTAGGTCATTTCCTTTCAAATCACAGATGTAACATGTAGACTTCCGAAAAGCAACTTCCAAATCCGCATCACAGAATTGACCAACAGAGAATAAATTGTGATTTAGCCCTTCGATGTAATAAACCCTCTTGATAGTGATAGTTCCTTGAACCAGATCTCCATAACCAAGAATCGGTTCAATTTGATCATTTCCAAACTTCACCGTACCCAGAAATTTCTCCACAAAATTACTTAGGAGCTTGAGTTTCCCGTCATGTGCTTTGAGCACCTAGAGTCGACGATGAATAGAATTATCTCTACGAGCTGCAAACGAATTAGAAGAAAATGGAGTATTGGACAGAGTGGAACACCTAGGAGTCATAGGTTCCAAAATATTAGTAGTTCTAGATGTATTTCCTAGAGGCATACTAACATTTCTGTTGACATTTGTTAGCCTCAATTTATTGAGTCGAACAAGGAAGCTCGGTCACTCTACGATGGAGCTTCGGTCTCTAATTAGTTAACGTTGTAATAGGATATTATCGGGAATCGGGCTCGATAGTGAATCTAATATTGTATATGTTTCGGGTTTAATCCCAAGCAAAACCCGAGCCCGGGTCCTAGTTAAATATCCCGCGCGTACCTTTAACGTGACGGGGTATATAAGCTTTTTCTTATTTAGAAAAAGCTAGTTGTTCATTTTTCTAATAATTCCATTTTCTCTTTTCTCTCATCTCTCTCTCTAAACTCTCTCTCTAGAACAACTCTTCCTTTCTCTTTTCTAGTTCGATTCGTGATTATTATATATGTTATGAAGTGTTAACGGGATCCTACAGGAACTGCAAAGGTTAAATAATCATACGCCTGAGGAAGATCAGATAGATCAGGAAGATGGCGATGATGAAGATGCAGGGGATTAAGAAACCGATCAGCCACCAGATCTCACAGATTATCAGTTGGTTCGCGATAGAGAGCCAAGGACAAGAACGAAACCTTTGAGGTTTCGAGATGAAAGTAATATGCCTGCTTATGCGTTTGTTACAACAGAGGAAGCAGATACTCATGAACCATTGACATACCAAGAGGCAGTTGCTTGTGAAGATAGTTCTAAGTGGAAAGTTGCTATCAAAGAAGAGATGGATTCTATGAGGAAGAACAAGACCTGGGAGTTAGTAGATCATCCAGCTGGGCAAAAGCTGGTGAGCTGCAAATGGCTGTTCAAGATAAAAGAAGGGATTGAAGGTGTTCAAAAGCCTAGGTACAAGGCAAGGTTGGTGGCTCGTGGATTCACACAGAGGGCAGGTATTGATTACAATGAAGTATTTTCTTCGGTATTTCGACACACGTCTATTCGGGTTATACTTGCATTGACTGCGTGTAAAGATTATGAGTTGGAGCAGCTTGATGTAAAGATGACATTTTTACATGGCAATCTTTATGAAGTGATCTACATGAGGCAACCACCATGATATGAACAAGGTAACAAGGTATGTGTGTTAAAGAAATCCCTTTATGGTTTGAAGCAGTTACTTCGGCAATGGTATAAGAGGTTCGATGAGTACATGCTGAGCAACTGGTTAAAGCGTAGCAGTTACGACAACTGCGTATATTACAGGAGTTATGCACCAGGTGAGTATATCTATCTATTGTTATATGTAGATGATATGTTGATTGCTTGTAAGAGCAAGGCTGAGATTGGGTCTACCAAGTCTTTGCTTAAAAAGGAGTTCGACATGAAGGAGCTCGGGGAAGCAAAAAAGATTCTTGGTATGGAGATCGTCAGGGATCAGAGTCGCAAGATCTGAGGGTGTCACAATCCGGGTACGTTTCTAAGATTTTGAATAATTTTAGAATAGACAATGGGAAATCGGTTAAGATGCCATTGGATGGGCACTTCAAGCTGTCGTTGAAGGACTGTCCGGTTAGGGATTGTGATGTTGAAAGGATGAGTAAGGTGCCATATGCAAATGCGGTTAGGAGCTTAATGTACTTGATGGTGTACACGAGGCCAGACATAGCGTATGCGGTAAGTGTAGTTAGCAGATATTTGGCAAATCCGGGTAAAAATCATTGGGAAGCAGTGAAGTGGATTTTGAAATATTTGCGAGGTACTGCAAATGTGGGTTTGGTGTATGGGACAGATCGTGGAAACCATGTGAACATAATAGGTTTTGTTGATTCAGACTACGCTAAGGATCCGAATAAAGGTAGTTCTATCACTGGTTACACATTTTTAGTATAGGGATGTGTTGTAAGCTGAAAGGCAACGCTATAACACGTGGTGGCTCTTTCAACTACAGAGGCAGAGTATGTGGCCCTTACGGGAGCTATGAAGGAAGCTATTTGTCTAAGGGGACTCTTGGAAGAGTCAAGCGTAGAGCTTAACAC
>BQNB010106099.1:0-23462 GCA_026074375.1 Tanacetum coccineum | reverse complement strand
AATCAATCTTAGCCCTCAATTTAATTTGTGCTTCTTTTGGAATCAATCTAGCCGTCGAATTCGTTTTTGGGCAATGGGGGATTGCCAAGTTGGCAATTATACAGCTGGGGTGAGTTTAGTGGAGGGGGAGGAAAGGGATTATCCAAGGTTTAATGGGGTTTATGGGATAAAAAAGTGGTGGTTAACCCGTGAGTGGTTTGGGGGGAAAATAGGCGGGAAAGTTTGTTATTGAAAGGGCAGGGGAATGATTTTAGGTTTTGGCAACTTTGGCCCTTCAACTCTTATAAGGTTATTGCACATTCAATCCTTGGTGGTTAAATGAGTTTGAGGGTTTGGCAAGAAAGCCCCCTCAACTCATATATGTCTTTTGCAAACATAGTCCTTGTGTGGTGTACAAGGTTGAGGGTTTGGCAGAAATGCCCCCTCAACCTTATAACTTCTATTTCAAAACTAGTCCCCTTGTAATACCACTTTAGGGGTTTGGCAGAAATGCCCCCTAAAGTTGTATTTCCAATAAATAGCAATTTCAGCCCCTATCTTTTATCTTCTTGTAATATAACTTTGGGAATTGGCAAATTTAGTCCCTCAAGTTATATTTTCTGCTTCAGCTTCTCGGAGTTGACTCTGACTTTGTCGGGGTTGACTTTGACTTTGACTGTTTGACTTTTCTGTTGACTTTTTGGCTTGATTGACTTCGTCTTTTCACACTTTTCCATTCCGTGCTCGGTTTTGTCGTTTTTGGCTTTGTTTTTCGTCCTTTTGTGTGATATCCGTTTCCTGCACAATACAAATGCAAAACAAACATATATTTGGCAGTTTTTGTCTGTTTTTGGTTATTTAAGCTCGTTTTATTAGATATAAAATATGTGTAATTAAGCACATATTAGTCCGAATCGTGAAAACGTGATTTAGTGGTTCGTTTTTGATAAATCAACTATGAATTAATATATATCCTTTTTCGTTTTCGAATCAAATAAGTTAAAAATAATTTTGTACTCGAGGTGTGTAATAATAAATACGATTTATTATTGAAATATGTTCCGAAAATTTTACCAGTTATGCGGTAATCGTTTTTATGTGACAATAAAAGACCAAAAGTCAAAAAGTCAATTCGGACCCAAAAAGTTAACGGGTAAAATAGTTATTTAAAATTCCGAAAATTGCCGGATGCTACAGTACCTACCCTTAAAGAAATCTCGTCCCGAGATTAAATTTGTGTTAACCGCTTAGTGTGACTAAGAAAAAGACTTAAGATTTACTAAACCAGTTGAACATGACGCTGATAACTTTATTCAGCAATATCTGATGCTTCGTCACTTCTTAATATACCAAGAAATTTTGGCTAGGTTTGACCAGGATATTAAATCCGTCAAAATGGGTATCTCAAAATCCTTACAGGTCTTATGACTGATATAACCGCGTTATAGGGAAAGTCTCATTATAGTGAAAACCTCAAGAAGAAGGTGTAGTCGCGTGAGTATGTTTGTATAAGTTTCTAAATGTCCGAGGACGGAGTCTCGTTTCTACTATCTGTAAGGTTCGATGATTCACATCAACGTGGCTTATGGATGTAAGTACCCAACTTACTTGGCAGTACTAGGATGTATCGAGACCTAAGTCTTCCTACTAGTGGCCCATAATGAATAGTCTGACTATCTCTTTCGTCGATAGGTGTTTTATCTGGTTTAAAGGGGTTGCATTACCTATTGGATAAAGTTGTACCAGCTAGGAACACTCCAGGACCCAACAACATCAACCATAACGACAATAACCCTAACAAATGGTGATGGGATGCCGAAAATGAGGACATTTCGAGAATCAATATTCCTAGAATGAAGTTCAGTCAATTGGGAGGAGCTCGCGGAAGAGCTTATGCGATAGACGGCGGAATATGTTACTCAGTCGTTAGTTCGAGGATGCATCAACTCCATTAGTTCAAGTGTGTAACAAGTCTGTTTGTTCCACGAACAATTTGTGATCGCGAGGATTAGCAACGGAAAAAGTAATAACTTAAGAATGAGATAAGGTAGTTTCAAGCGAGGCCTTAAGATTTCTGCGGAGTGGTAAGACACCATCGTGTTTCTAAACCTTTCTAACGGATTTTGGTGATTATCAGGTTCGAGTTCATACTCGTTTCATATCGGATACCATTAAGCCCACTCATTTATAATTCATTACTTACATAAAGGAGCATCCTAATTTATGTAAATAATGAATTGATAAACTTATGGTTCAGTGATTTATAATTTATTTATTTAAATGAAGAGGCGTCCCAATCCTTTCAAATAAATATGTTATAAATCATCCTACTTAATAATTTCTGATGCAATACGCGTACTCACATAACCTTCTAGTTGATGGATGACATGACGATGCATGTGCTCTAATGAGTATGGGACGAGTGTTAAAACTCATCTTCGGAGATGGGGAGTAAAACAATCAAGGGAAATCGACATAGTGTTCAGAATAATTGATGAGTACTCGATTAGAGTAGATGAGGTAAAGGTCCTTATGAACGAGTCAACATAGCAATTATCATATCAATCCTTATATTACAAGTCCCGCCCATACAAGACTTGTAATACTTAGATTCATACATAATTCCATGTAAACAAAACTGTGACGGGTTTTGTTAACATAGCAATTATCATATCAATCCTCATATTACAAGTCCCGCCCATACAAGACTTGTAATACTTAGATTCATACATAATTCCATGTAAACAAAATTTAGGACGGTCTCCGTGTAATACGATATTGTATAAAGTTATGAAGAAAATAATATTCTTAGAGACCATTGTTTAACTTACAATGTCTGAGAACGAAATGAGACCATTGTGCAACTCACAATGTCTAAGAAGTAAGATGAGACCATTGTGTAACTTACAATGTCTAAGGTATAAATGAGACCATTGTGCACCTCACAATGTCTTAAGAAATGCTCTGGTATTTATATAAATAACTCTTATATAAATAAACGTGCGATATACGCAAAAGATGTAAGCATATATATTACATATATGTATGTCATGTAAGCACTTAAGGTAACAAGTAACGTAAGCACATAAGCAAGTAGTGTGTATGCACTTTGAAAATGTTTGATGTGATGCAATGTTTGTGAAAACGGTTATAGTCTAGGGTAAAATATGCAACCTAGTTCTCTATAACCAGTGCTCTGATACCAATCTGTAACACCCCCAAAAATATGACAACGCAGCGGAATACCACATGGGGTGCTACTTTATAATACACAGCGCTAGATACAAGAGAACGACCTCTAAAAAGTGTCGTTTGTAAAACAATCTCGTTGATTTTCTGAAATCAAAATAATAGTTGTCCCATAATTGCATCACCATGAAAAACTTGAATGTAAAGACTCCAATGCACATCAAATAATCTAAGCATCTAATTCACCTTGATCAAAGACCACGATCAAATAATCCAAATAAATCACAACCGAATCTGCAACGATCTCGGCCACGACCCTATAATTATGTCGCTCTATTATAATACACGTATTAAATACGATCAACAATGCGTACATCGTAACGTCTCATACACTTCTCAATCTACCAAAAATTCAGCAAAATTCAGCAAAATTCGGTGTATCTACACTTCTTAATCTACCAAAAAATTTGGCTAGGTTTGTCCAAGATTTTTAATCTATCAAGATGGGTATCTCAATATATATCATTACAGATCTTATGACTGGTATAATTGCTTTATAGGAAAGGTCTCATTATAATGAAAACCTCAAGAAGAAGGTGTAGTCGCGTGAGTATGTTTGTATAAGTTTCTAAATGTCCGAGGACGGAGTCTCGTTTCTACTATCTGTAAGGTTCGATGATTCACATCAACGTGGCTTATGGATGTAAGTACCCAACTTACTTGGCAGTACTAGGATGTATCGTGACCTAAGTCTTCCTACTAGTGGCCCGAAATGAATAGTCCAACTATCTGTGTCGTCGATAGGTGTTTATCTCGTTTAAGGGGAGTTGCATTACCTATTGGATAAAGTTGTATCAGTCGGGACCGCTCCAGGACCCAACAGTAGCGACCATAACATCAATACTATAACAAATGGTGATAGGATGCCGAGAATGAGGACATTTCGAGAAACAATATTCCCAGAATAAAGTTTAACAAATGGGAGGAGCTCGCGGAAGAGCTTATGCGATAGACGGCGGATTATGGTACTCAGTCGTTAGTTTAAGGACGAATCAACTCCATTAACTCAAGTGTGTAACAAGTCTGTTAGTTCTACGAACAGTTTGCGATCGTAAAGAAATGTAACGGCAAAAGTAATGACTTAAGAATGTGATAAGGTAGCTCCAAGTGAGGCCTTAAGATTTTGTTAAGTGGTAAGACACGATTGTGTCTCTAGACCTTTTTAACGGATTCCGGTGATTGTCGGATTCGAGTTCATACTCGGGTCATATTGGATACCATTAAGCCCACTCATTTATAATTTATTATTTGCATAAAGAAGCGTCCCAATTTATGTAAATAATGAATTGATAAACTTATGGTTCGGTGATTTACAATTTCTTTATTTAACTGAAGAGGCGTCCCAATCCCTTTAAATAAAGAGATTATAAATCATCCTACTTAATAATTTCTGATGCAACACGCGCACACACAAAGTTTTCAAGGTGGTAGATGACATGACGATGCATGTGCTCTACTGAGTATGGAACGAGTATTTAAAATTCGTCTTCGGAGACGGAGAGTAAAACTATCGGGGAAATCACATAGTTTTTCAAGATCGTTAACGAGTACTCGGTTAGAGTAACTAAGGTAAAAGTCTTTACGAACGAGTTAACATGGCAATTATCATATAAATCCTCCTATTACAAGTCCCGCCCATACAAGACTTGTAATACTTAGATTTATACATAATCCCATGTAAACAGAACTGTGACGGGCTTTGTTAACATAGCAATTATCATATCAATCCTCATATTACAAGTCCCGCCCATACAAGACTTGCAATACTTAGATTCATACATAATTCCATGTAAACAAAATTATGACGGTCTCTGTGTAATACAATATAGTATAACGCTATGAAGAAAAATAATTTCCTTAGAGACCATTGTTTAACTTACAATGTCTGAGAACGAAATGAGACCATTGTGCGACTCACAATGTCTAAGAAGTAAGATGAGACCATTGTATAACTCACGATGTCTGACGAGTAGAATGAGACCATTGTGCAACCCACAATGTCTTAAGAAACGCTCTGGTATTCATATAAATAACTCTTATATAAATAAATGTGCGATATACGCAAAAGATGTAAGCATATATATTACATATATGTATGTCATGTAAACACTTAAGGTAGCAAGTAACCTAAGCAAGTAAGCAAGTAGTGTGTATGCAATTTGAAAATGTTTGATGTGATGCAATATTTGTGAAAACGACTATAGTCTAGGGTATAATATGCAACCTAGTTCTCTATAGCCAGTGCTCTGATACCAATCTGTAACACCCCCAAAAATATGACAACGCAGCGGAATACCACTTGGGGTGCTACTTCATAATACACAGCGCTAGATACAAGAGAACGACCTCTAAATGTGTCGTTTGTAAAACAATCTCGTTGATTTTCTGAAATCAAAATAATAGTTGTCCCATAATTGCATCACAATGAAAAGCTTGAAAGCGACACAACGAGATTTGATCATTTGTAGAAATCCAATCATGAAATCTTGTCAATTTAGACTCCAATGTACATCAGATAATCCAAGCATCTAATTCACCTGAGAAAAACATGCTTAAAAGTGTCAACATTAAAGTTGGTGAGTTCATAGGTTTCTGTAAATACAAACGTTAGTTCCAATAAATGTATCTGCCCACTGTATCATTACAGTGTCATATAAAAACGTTTAATGACTACTGTCTCCCTACAGTATCATAAAATAATTGTGTGACCATTTAAATCCTTAAATGTCCTTCCAAAATGTATGTGTGATTTTTAGAAATCAATTAGCTGTAAAGATAATGCAAACATTTCTATCCCCAAAAGTCACAAAATGTACGTGCAAAGTTGGATTCACAAATATCCAAAGATATGTAATTGCCACTTTATTCAGTGTGTATAAAACCATGATTACCATAACTCTAAGTTCATGAACTGTGACGTAGACTTGTATGTATGCCACTTTATTCAAGGAATAGTAAAAAGTGTACCCATCGTAGGTGTTCCCTCCAGGAACACCCGGGCGATAATAAAAGAATATGCTCCCCCGTTACCGGTGTCCCCTCCAAGGACACCCGGGCAATAATAAAAGAATATGTTTCCCCCGTTTCCGGTGTCCCCTCCAAGGACACTCGGGCAATAATAAAAGAATATGTTTCCCCCATTTCTGGTGTCCCCTCCAAGGACACTCGGGCAATAATATGTATATGTGATTGTTGGCCCCGCAGGCGCCAATTCAATCGTAATCCGACATGGTATAACGTTCGTTCAACTATCTTATAACATTCCGCGCTCACTCCTCAAAGTGTTTAGCAGTTCAAGCGCGCGCGCTAAGCTAATCCGAATCCACTAAAAGGTGTAGTAATGCTTTACGTCAAAAAGTAAACCAAGTAATAGTCACACCTCGCAAGATATTTTAAATGAGTATGTAAAACCCAAACAGTAATCCAACCATGTAACAACGTTTGTAAACATGTATGGCGCGACAGTATGAAACACACACACATGAGCGCGAGAAGTTTAAATGCGCGAGCGACACACGTAATTGAATTTGTAACAACATGTTCTCGACCCCAAAATAGATGTAAAACATGTAAAACGTGTGATCTTAAATAAAGACTCACCTTGGATGTTAAGACATTGATATTAGGCATCTAATTCACTTGGATGGAGGGGGAGGCGGAGGGGGGCGGATCTATTGGGGGAGCAGACACGGCATCTAATATGCGCGCACACACGAACGAAGGCAAGCTGCCTGACCGTGAAGATGCAGCTTAACTTAACGGCTAAGTCCCACTAGCCTAGGATAATGTGTTTGGGTTTCTCGATGAATGGTTATGTCAACACGACACGTTGATAAAGATTTAGATTTAATCTTTGAAATGTTTGTGTTGGTTTTAAGGTATAAATAAATTTGATATTTCTCCAAAGTGTGGTATATATGAGATGACCCTTATATATGAAATACAATGAAAAATAACCCTTATATGCTTCATACCGTGACACATACAACAAAGACACACATTAATAGCGCGGGGGACAAAGCGTTATGGAAAAGTATATAATAACCTCGCATGGTCTATTATATAAAATAAGTGGTGGTTAAGTATTAATCCAAATAGTTTGACAATCAATTTAATTAATAAAAAGACTTTGAATAATGGTAGACACATGTCTTAACGTTATGAATTAAACAACCAATGTTGATAATCGCTTTAGAAGTATCTGATGTTCATCAGGCATCTTAAAGTCAGGAGACACAACAAGACATTCAGTTTCAGTAAAAAGAACCTTGTGCTGCTTATCACATATTTGTGATATTGAGAAAAGATTAAAATGCCCTAGTTCTTTTACAAAAGACACACTATCAAATTCTAAATTACCAACTCTTATCCTGCCTTTACCAGTTATGTAGCCTTTGCTACCTCCAAAGGTAACAGATCCCCCTTTGCATTCTTCAAAATCATCCAGGTGATCCTTGTTACCAGTCATGTGCCCTGAGCATCCACTATCAAATATACCTCTGTCCTCCATGTTCTTGAGTGGATGATCCTGCACATGAAAAAGAGAAATTAGTTTCTCTTAGGGACCCAGGCCTTTTCAGGCTTGGGTCTGCCTTGTGGACCTTTAGCATTTACAGTTCGAACAAAATTGGATCCACTATTACAATTGGAGTTTGGTCTAGTGTTCCTCCAATTATAACCTGCTGAGGTCTTAACAGCAGTGCCCCAATTTCCCTTTACAGCATGAGAATAAGGCATTTTTGCTGTATTTCTAACAATGGGTCTTCTCACAGGTGAATGTGATTTTGAAAAATTACTTCTTTGATTAAACTTATTCACCTGGGGTCTTACAGGACTAAAACTGTTTGAGTTACTGGTAGGTACTGGTTGTTTAGGTCTAACAGTATTAACATTAGACCTGACAGAATTAACATTTTGCCTAACAGTATTAACATTAGGCCTAACAGAATTACTGTTTGGCCTAACAGCATTGAGTTGTACTGGTCTAGGTACAAAGTGATTAGCATGATTAACCCTGTTTGCATTGTTCCATACTGGTTTTGCCACCCCATTACCAGTATTAAAAACCCTTTGTTTCTTAAGCTCAGCCTCTCTTGCCATTTTCTTTTCATAAAAGTCACAATCTTTGATCAAATGACTTAGGCTACCACAAACAAAACACTTTTTCTTGATGAAAGAGTACCCTTCCCCTAGTTCTCTTTCCATCCTTTCATTCCAGTTCTTTCCTTTAACTTTAGGTGTCCCCTGATTTTTCATTTGTTGCCTAGGAGTTTTTACGTGTGTCACACAACTAGGTTTAGTTTCTTTTGGTTTTGGGTCAGACACGACTTCCTCATTAGATGTAACAGACACCACTTCTTCATTAGATGTAATAGAATTCTCACTGAATTGGTCATCTGAGACATTAGTTTCAGGCTTTTGAGGTCCTTTTTTACCATAAACATACAAAGAATCATCAATTTCCTCTTGTGGTTTAGGAGTATAGTCCCTAGATAAGGGATGTGGAACTCCTTTGAAATTATCAGTCTTTGAAAATCTACTGTATAAAGGTTTGTTAACAAAATCTTCTTCTATACATTTAAACACAGTACGATTCATTTCTTCCTCATAGCTTAAAACCTCATTGTTTGATTGTATTTCATATCCTAAGCCAACTTTACTATTTGAAGTCATACCTGAATCAACTAATCTACAAAGGTTTTTAGAAGAATCCTTCCATGAATCTACTGTTTTCTTCAATTGTTCCTTTTCTTTTACAGCTTTCATTCCTATTCTCCTATATTTTTTAAGCTTTTCATCTTTTTCATAAATTTCATTTGCCTTAAATGTAAGCTGTTCATTTAGATATAATTGCTGCTTTTGAAAAGTAACAACTTGAGCTTCTAATTTCTTAACAGTTAGAGTATAGGCAAGTATTCTTGCTTCTTGTTCACCTAACTGATTCGTTTGTTCATCACATAGTGTTTTAAGCTTATTATATGAATCAATGCAAGTTTTAGAACATAATGATACCTCATTATTTGAGCTTATTGCCATGAGTGCATGATTTGTTTCTACTTCTTCAACTGTATGTTCTCCCCAATTGACTACACCATCATCCATAGTCAGCAAACAATTCTGATTCTGCTCTTTCTTTCCAGCTCCTTGATCTTGATAAAATGAGTCTCTCTTCTTTCCCTCATTTGTCCCCTTAGATGGACATTCCCTAGCAAAATGACCAGTATTGTGACATTTGAAACATTCAAGCTTTTTTTTTGTCAAAACCAACAGGTTTGCTTCCATCAATTCAGACTCTCCTTCTAGCCTTCTTATAAAACTTCTTCATTCGAATAGCAATCATTGCTATTTGCCAGTTTATGTCCATCTCTTCAATGTCCACATCATCAATCTGTTCTAGGTCTTCATGAAGCAAGTCCAGATCTTCTGATTGTTTGGCAAAGAGTGAATAAATGACCTCATCAGCAAAACCAGCAGGAGCTTCTCTTTCTGGAATATTGTTTGGAGAAGTAGAAGGAGTGTAAGTACTGTAGGCACCAGTATGACCAGACTTAACCTTGTTAGTGCTGCTCTTGCTATGTGAAACAAAAGCAACATTTTGAGCACTTGCAGATGATTTTGAGGTACTTGTGAGTTCCTGCTCAAAGACCCTAAGGTTATTATACAAGTCATCAATGGACAAAGTGTCAACATCTGGTTTGGTTCTCATTGTCATTGCCAGATTTGACCAAGCTGGGGGCAAAGATCTGAGAAACTTGTGATTTGCATCCTCAGTAGATACTTCAGCACCATGGGCTTCCAACTGTGAGAGTAGTTGTTGGAACCTGTCATATCCCTTTTCTAGCCCTTCTGAACTTGAGATAGAAAACGCTTCAAACTGTTGTTTTAAAACAGCTTTCTGCATCTTCTTTGAATTTGCATTCCCACCAAACCTAGTCCTTATGGCTTCCTAAATTTCTTTTGCATCATCCATTCCATGAAATCTTCTCAGATGTTCCTTGGGAATTGCCATAAGTAAGATGGTTCTTGCCTTCCTTTCCTTTTCAACAGCATGAATTTCTGCAGCAGATACTGGTGGAAGTATTCTAACAACACCATCTTTTCCAGTTGAGATTCTCTTCTTGGAATTTCCATTCTGAATTACCTTCCAAACATCATTATCAATATATTCAAGGTAATGCTCCATCTCCATGGCCCATATATCATACTCCTCCTTCTTTAGAATTAGGAGTTTAATATTTGAGATAGTGGCTGTTATAGGAATGAGTTGTTGTTGTTGTTGTTTTGGTTTATTGGTTACAGTACCATTTTCTGATGCATCTTCATGGTATGATGCTTCATCATCACTAAGATGTTAAGAGAAATCATCATTAGCCATGTTGAGATATATTTTCTATATCTGAAAGTGATTGTTTGAGGTCTAGTGAATCTACTACTCAAAGTCCCTCTAGAGGCTTTGATACCACTTGTTGGTCCAAAGTCTTAGATCTGTTTAGCCTTTTGTAAGACAATAGCTAACTTGAATAAATCCAAATCAACTATATGAGAGACAATAACTATGATACATGTGCTAATCGGAAATCTAACACAAGTACTAAGAATAACACAATGTAAAACTTGGCTATTTTATGAATACTATTTAGGGTTCTATATCAAACACTATGCCGTAGGGTTCCTTTTATACACCAAGGAAACCCTAATGGGCTTTACAAATGCGTAAAAGGATAATGCATATCCTTTCCTAAGATATCTCTAAGATAACTATTACAACTATTCTGTTACATAAACAGACTTCACTAGAACAGGCCAGTACTAAACTAATAGTCTAACCAAACTTAACATAGTACTGACAGACTTAACTATGTCTACCAGACTTAACTCTATAACTACCAGACTTAAGTTTGTTTACAATAATTCCTAACAGTTGTCAATCACAAGAATCCAAACATGTTCGTGCACTAACCGTTTTAGAACAAATTATCAAGAGAAATCCTTTCGACCTTTAGATCCCTTTTTTAATTTACCAACTAATTAATTAGAACATGTTTTATTTGTCTAAACAAACTTATAAATAAATCATCAATTCATAATTAAACCATCATCCAATCATCATACACAATAATTCCCACGCAAGTAAAAAAATTTATCCCATGGTTAATTTATTAAAACACAAAACATCATCACAATCCACAAGGTTCAACATAATCATAAACATGAAAGTACCTAATCATTCGATTACAAATAACAAAGAAAATGTGAGGAGTTGGAGCACTCCTCTAGCCTCTAATCAACCAATGTATCTAAAACACCCAAGAATGATTACCCAATACTCACTTCCAAGCCTTGAGTACCTTTCTTGAAAATCATAGAAATTCTTCCAAGTCTTTTAGGGAGAGACTAATTTGTTTCAAGAGCCTAGTTTGATGGTAGGATTTCTTGTTGTTAACATGGGAACAAAATGGGAGTAATTAATGCTTTCCATTACCCTCTCTAGCAAGTAAGAACGTCTCTCCATTATTATGATATGGAAATGATCAGACTCTACTTAATTATTGATGTTAAAACACTAAATGAAACTTTTCAACTCGAATGGCAAGATGCCCGCGGCATTGTGTTTAGTCGACGGTTTAGGATGCCCGCGGCTAAGGTCTTAGCCTGCGCCATTGGCCTTTTCTTGAACTTTGACTTTTTTGACTTTTTGGCTTAAACTTGCACACAACTTGTATGAACTTCACCCTTCATCTTTAGCTTTCTTGACAACTTCTTTTATGCTTTGGGAACATATTTTTATTTATTTATTTATCGTTCACGGGTTCTCCGAGGTCTTTCAACATACATTGAATCTTCATTGATGCGTGTATTTAACATTCTTTTCTTTGATTTTTCTATATTGCTGCCTGAATTAATCTTTATATACCTTAAAGTGCAAAACGTATCTCAAATACAACCAATTAATATGCAAAAATATATAAATAATGCTACTAAAAAT
This sequence comes from Tanacetum coccineum, assembly GCA_026074375.1. Lineage (NCBI taxonomy): Eukaryota > Viridiplantae > Streptophyta > Magnoliopsida > Asterales > Asteraceae > Tanacetum > Tanacetum coccineum. Next base: position 11,248 of record BQNB010106099.1, on the reverse strand, counting down.
ATATACAAAATTTAGCGTTATCATTTTCCCACCAGTTTTTTTAGCCATGGGTCATCTTGGTCATCCCAGGTTTGTTTACATTACACTCATTATCATGTTCAAAATCACTATACTAGCTACATCATCTAATGGGTGATAATGTCTCAACACTAAGGTCTACGTCTCAATGAATAAGCAAATTTTTTTAGGATGGAGCTCCACATTAATGATTTCCATAATGTAATAGTCATTGTGCTCTGTGTACAAGTCAATCTTAAAATTGTTTTTATAACAAGCTTTCGCAAAAGCACAAGATTGTCATCAGTTTTTAACAGTTTCAAAGCAATGAGTGGATCGGTAGGGTTTTTGTAATACATACTTGTTGGATTGACAATAACTAACCTGTAATGGTAAAGAAAGAACTACATGATAAGACATACCAACGAATCAACAACATCAATGACACTACAATCAAAATTAACATACTCCAAAGGCTTAACATGAAATACCCTGTCTTGATAAAGGTTCACAGTAAACGGCACCACCATCTTTCACCTGTTAAAAATCAAATCAAGAATTAGGGTTTTATAAAAACTTCACAAAAACTGGGACATTTGCAAAACTTTACCAAATCTATACAATGTGTACCATTATTCACCTTAAACCGAATCGATTAATGGATTATTAGCAACATACGAGCTTAATTAAGGTTTGACATAAGATTGTTGAGATAGCGATGTTGTGTTATTACGTTAACAAAAAAACTTTCATTTTATAATAAAAAAAACGATAGGGGAATTCATGCGTGGAAAAAAGGTGATATGGAAATACAAAAGTGAAGTAGTTATAAGAAAAAGTCAACTTGACCAATTTGACCGGTAACATAAGAAAATAATCGGCTACTAGTGGTTTTGATAGTGCATAATGATATTTTCTCGGGTAGAGTATGCACAATAAGACTAGGTAAAAAGTACATGGTTCATAAATGATGTTTACTCTTTATTAATTCACTGGCATTTTTAATCCTTCGATTATGTATTTAGACTAATTAACTAAGAAAATAACTAAAACAAAACACTAAATTGCGAAGGAGAGATCAAAAGATAAAGGTATGTTTGTCTTGCCAACCCCCTAAATTTCATCAATGACAAAATGCTGCAGTGCAGATGTTTCAAAGTCTCATCGTTTCTCAAATAGTCTTGGATAGTTGAGGTCGAGTACGGTTACTACCAGGGCGGATCTAAAAGTTGTTACATGTAACACCGTTGTCACACATGAAAATTGGTCCCCCATGTTTTTTTAATAGACTTGCAAGTTTTCAAATTTTTAGATTTTGTTTTTCATATGGATATGTTTGTACACGACGCCAAGACGGTAACTGGTAATCTGAAATGCTAGAAATTGTGCAAGAAGTAAAGCAATAAAGCCCTATAGCTAGGCCCATTAGTATAAGAAATTATTAAAAAAATTTTTTTTTTTTTGGGGCCCAAGTTTACTATTAGATAGACGAGTTGGATATTGAGTATTTAAATTTTATCAACTTTTGTATAGAAATTGAAAGCATTAGGTTGATTTTTTCATTATTGTTTTCTTAAGATTTTATTTTTATTTTTACTTTTTTGCTTTTAGGCTTTTAAAGATAATAATAGATTTTCAAGTTGTATCGCCAAAAGATAATTTGTTATACAATTATTGATGTCTATTTGTTTGCATGTTTTCAACTATTTGGTTTCCGAGATCCCTCTCATCCTGATTATGTATGATTATTACTCAAGGAATCTCTTTATGGCCTAAACAAACATCTCGAGCTTGGTATTAACAGTTTTCTGATTTTGTACCAACAGTTGACTTCATACATAGTATTTCGGACCATTCAATACTCATTTACAAACATGAAACTGTTAGACTGTATTATTATTGTATGTGTATTGGGCTTAAGCCCGAGTCTAGAATGTTCCTTGTATGTATTTATATTGTACCGAATATTCATAATAAGAGAGACAGAGATTTACCATTCTACATGGTATCACATGCCATACGATCCTTCAAACCCTAAAAACTATCCCACTGTCGTCCCATAAAAACCCTAAATCGATCGTTGTTCTTTTTTTTGTTTTTATTTTAGTGTTGGTGATTTGTGCTAAGGTTACAAGTCCACACTTATATTAAGTTTGTTGTTCGTGCTTAAGGTCACGAGCTCGATTTGTTAATTGTTTTCTGCTTTTCTCTATTATCTACGTCCATATATAGTCTTTCTATTAAACCCTAAATTTTTGAAACCCTACTTTGAATATAGTAGATTGAAACCTCACCTTTTAATCTCACTATGACTGGATCAAAACATACCACCAATGATCTTCTAGCTAAACTGCTTCAACAATTAAGGAATATGAGGGTGAATAATAATAACACTATTGCTAGTCATTCTCCATTGCCTATTACATATCAATCCAGTCCCAACACCTACGCTGGCCCAACAACCAGCCCAAGTTATCCACCAAGTTACATACAGCCGGCCCAACAACCTTGGTATCCCTTACCTGTTTTTGCTGGGTCCAACAGTTTGCCTCCACTAGGGTATTTTATGCCGGCCCAGCCAGTTGGTATTCCACTAGGTTTTTATACCCGCCGGCCCAACAGTCCATGCTGGCCCAACACACTGCACCGGCCTAACAGATTGGTTGTCAAGTTATGGGCCCAACCCAATAGGTTCAGTCCGGTTTAATGGGGTCCACGGTTACTTCGGGTCAAGCAACCACTTTACCTCAAGCTTTTAGTGTCAGGACGCTTCATGATCCCTCTTCTAGCGCTTGGAATATGGATACAGGTGTGAGCTCTCATCTTAATAATTCAGTAATAGTCTTAGTGAAAATTTTAATACGTGTATGTATCCGTCTATCTCGGTTGGTGACGGTCATTCTATACCCGTCACTAATACGATCCATAGTATTTTTCTAACTCCTTATATCTCTTCATCTAAATAACGTTCTTATCACCCCTCATATTGTCAAAACTTTAATATTTGTTAGTCAATTTGTTTGTGACAATAATTGCACTATTGAATTCAATGCGTTTGGTTTTTCCGTTAAAGATTTCATGACGCGTCGGGTGCTTCTCCGATGTGACAGCACGAGGGATCTTTACCCGCTCACGGCTCCATCCCCAATTCCTCAGGTCTTTCTTGTCAGTCAGCATACGTGACACCAACGTCTTGGACATCCAGGAAGTGACGTGTTACGTTGTCTTGTCTCTAATAATTTTATTTTGTGTAATAAGGAGAAGCCTCTCGCTCTTTATCATGCTTGCCAGCTTGGCAAACAAGCGAGGCTTCTGTTTGTAAGTTCTAATACTGAGATTACTTCTTGCTTTGAAATTATTCACTTAGATGTGTGGACTTTACCCATCCCGAGTCTTTCAGGGTTTAAATACTATGTCTTCTTTTTGAATCATTATTCTCAATTTTTTAGGTTTATCCTTTGATTAATAAATCCGATGTTTTATCCAAATTTGTATTGTTTTGTAACTATGTTTATACTCATTTCAAGTGTGAAATTCGTTCATTTCAGTGTGATTATGGTGGTGAATTCGATAACCACAGCCTACATAAACTTTGTGCCGACAATGGCATATAGATTCGCTTTTCATGCCCACAAACATCCCAACAAAATGGTAAGTCCAAACGTATGGTTCGTACCATCAATAATCTCATTCGAACTTTACTTTTCCAAGTAAACCTTCCACAAACATTTTGGGTTGAGGCTCTTAATATGACCACTCTCTTACTAAATATTTTGCCTTCCACTGCTATTGCCAACGAAATCCCTTACACCCGCTTGTTTGGCAAAAATCTGGATTATAGTCTTTTACGTACATTTGGGTGCTTGTGTTATCCCTACCTTTATGCTACACACAAACTTGAACCACGCGCCACGCCCTCAATATTTTTGGGCCATGCTTCCAATCATCGTGGGTACCATTGCCTTGACTTAAAAACAAATAAAATCATTATTTCCCGTTATGTTACGTTTGATGAAATCGTTTTTTCCTATGGCTCTACTCAACCCACTTTGCTACCCACCTACACCTTTTTAGACGACATTCTGGATTTTATTACTCTCATCATTCACACTAATCCCACTAATAAACCTGAACCCAACAATACAAATGAACCCACTACTCCAATTCCCACCCATACACCTACATATCCAACTAGCAACGCTCATCATACCACCCCCGTCCAACAACAACAATCTACGGCCCAACCCAACACACCTCCTATCGGCCCAACCATTACTAACCTAGCCATGGTTTCAACTTTAAATATGGACCTCTCCCACAGTATCCAGATCCTACCTCAAAATCTAACCAGTCTCGGTCACCCCATGGACCGCCGTTTATTAGTAGGGTCAAATCGACCTACTCAACGTGTAAGTTTGCATGTGTCTTCGGTCTTACCTTTACCAAAATCCTATCGTGATGCATTTCATGATTCCAACTGGCAAAATGCTATGCATGATGAATATAATGCGCATATTAAAAATAACACTTGGACTTTAGTACCTCGACCTACAGACACCAACATTTTTCGTTGTATGTGGTTATTTTGCCATAAGTATCAGCCTATGGCACCTTATCCTACAATGCTCGTCTTGTGGCGAACGGTAGTACACAGTTAGAGGGTGTGGATGTTGATGAGACTTTTAGTTCGGTTGTTAAACCAGGTACTATTAGGACTGTTCTCAGTTTGGCTACTTCTAGACATTGCCGATTCATAGTTGATGTTAAGAATGCCTTGCTTACATTGGTGATTTATCTGAGACGTTTATATGTATCAGCTCTAGGATTTCAGATTTTGTGCAGTCTGATTATGTGTACTTGAATACCATCGGTCCCTCTGTTAATGGGCTAACAGGCCCCAAGATCTTGGTTCAGCGAATTCATCTTATATTAAACTCGTGTTGTGTTTCATCATAGTCGTTGTGACTCATCCTTATTTATTTACAGACAGGAGACAGATACTGCTTTTTGTTAATGTATGTTGATGATATTGTACTCACTGCGTCTTCTGAGACTTTGTTGCAGCAGATTATTCGTTCATTACATCAGGAGTTTTCTATGACAGATCTTAGTTTACTTAATTAATTTTTGGGTATATCTGTTAAGAGTGATTCTTCAGGGATATTTTTATCTCAGCGCAAGTATGCTGTTGAGATTTTTGAGAGAGCTCATATGGTTAATTGTAATCACAATTAGACTCCTATTGATACTGAGTCTAAATTGGGAGATGATGGTGATCCAGTTTCTGATTCGACGTTATATAAGAGTCTTGAGGGTTCTCTACAGTATCTTACTTTTACTCGTCCTGATAATTCTTATGTAGTGTAACATGTTTGTCTTTATATGCATGATCCTCGGGAGTCTTATTTCTTGGCACTTAAGAGGATTTTGCGATATGTTCGTGGTACTTTGGATTATGTGTTATAGTTATTTTCATCCTCTACTACAGATTTGGTTGCTTATTCGGATGCAATTGGCTGGTTGCCCCTACAAACAGAAATCGACATCAATGTTATTGGTGTATTTCTTGGTAAACAAACTTCTCCTCTTGGTCCTTTTACAGCGTCAATCGACGCTTCTCGCTCTAGTGCAAAGCCAAGTATCGTGGTTTTACCAATGCTGTTGTTTGAAACTTGTATGTTAGGATCTTTTATGAGAGTTTTCATACACATTAGTCCTTCCGCTACGCCTTGATTATTGTGATAAGGTTGAGCGCTATAATATATGGCCTTTAATCCGGTTCAGCATCAACGGACGAAGCATATTGAGATAGATATCCATTTTGTTCGTGACATGGTTGCTGCTGGTCAGGTTCGCGTTCTTCATGTTCCTTCTCATTATCAGTTTGTGGATATTTTCACCAAAGGCTTGCCTTCAGCATTGTTTTGATGATTTACACCTGCTCCAGATTGAGCGGTCCGGTGACTCCCGCACCAACTGCGGAGGAGTGGTTAGCCTGATATTATTATTGTATGTGTATTTGGCTTACCCGGAGTCCTGCGAATGTTCCTCATATTTTTTTAATATTTACCAAATATTCTATAATGACAGAGAGAGTACGTGAAGATCGATTAATTGCTCTCTAAGTAATATTAACTTACTAACGTTGATCTCTTAACATTAAAAAGCGGGTGATTTTCAACGAAGGATCTTTGCCCACTATAGTATATTTTTTAGCAATATGTTCTCTCATACCTCATATCCTTTTCCTCCATCACTCCAAGTGTGCAAAAGAAATAACTGAACGAGCCAGCATGGCCAATTGCAAAGTTTATATACCTGTTGACAATAATTTTAGGTTTAGTAGCTTTAGCGGTGATCCTTAATTGGACGCTAAGTATCTTGTTGTAACCGAACGGATATCTCTTACACCGTTCAACAAATTTGTTTGCGCATGCATTACCCATGTGAATGCCATATGTTCGCTCTTAAGCATATAAAGTCTACTTACATGTACGATTGCTTAATAGCTTACAATTTTCTAAGTCAACTGTTTTCAAGTTTTGTTTCTTACATTAATGCCGTTTGGGTTGTTAATGGGATACACATCGTTCCACCTCTTTTTGTGCGCTATTGATATGTATATTTGGATGACAAATTAATCTCCAGGGTCTTCCAATTGTCAAGCTACGCTCTCTACATCTAGTGCCCAATCGGAATATCCTGGTTGGGCAAATGTTGTTTCCGAATCATTTTCGATTTGGAATCTTCTTCTTGAGCTTCATGTACTGCTGAATAAAGTCACGTTTGTGTATTGTGATAATGTTTGTGAAAATTTTGTCTCTGGCAATCCCGTTCAAGACCAACCAACTAGCACATCACTTTGTTCATGAACAGATTGCATGTGGTAACATTCAGGTTCTTCATATTTCTTCCCATTATCAAATTGCGGTTATATATACCAAGGGCCTTCCACGTATGATTTTCGTGACCATCTAAATGTGCCTCCTCCTCCCGTTTACACTCAGGGGGTGTGCTAGTTATGTATATCTTGATAATAGAATAGATATGTGTTTAGGGTTCGTTTGGTAGGATATAATAAAATATTAAATGAATGGAATAAGCGATGTAATAGAATAAATGATGTAATGTAATAATTCATTACCTTATTAATAATGTTTGGTTGGTATGATAGGACGTAATGCAATCGATAAGAAAAAGACTAAAATGTCCATGAAAGTTTAATACAGAGAGTATTTAAAGTGGTTATGTTAATGGTGGACTGTTTAATTAAATTTTGATTACATTACGATGTAATTAAAAAAAAAGGTGAGGGGCCCAATGGAATGGAAAATGGTAGTTTTTGATGTACTGAGTCATTGGCGTTAAAATGAAAACCTCAAAGGCGAATTATTTTTGATGATGTTTGTTTCCAAATCATTTTATTGGTGTAAGTCTAGATGTAAAGCATCGTTCAGTTGGGATGACTGGCTTAAAAACCCTTCTTTGATTTCTCTGTAATTCTAGCTTCTTGCTAGTTTCTTAATAAAATCCGCTGTTCAAAAAAAAAAATTACATTGTATAATTGTAAACAAAAAAGATTTTTTCATTCAATCGTAATAACCGTTTCCATTCCAACTTTTATTAAATCATACCAAACACTACGATAATGTTTTTTATATGCATTAAGTCCTTATTTAGTCAACTTGACAAGGACTCTAATATGTGTTATATATAGGCCGGCCTCCATAGCACTAGCTCTTGAGTTTTGAATGCCACCTTGCGTTCAAATTTCCTTAAAAAAATTACGTATATGTTTTTGTGTGGTGTAAAAAGAGTTGACATAACAAACCATTTCATGCATGTAGACATAACAAAACTAGTAGAGTACTACAGTCACACAACAGTTAAAGTATTAGAATCAGGAAATCAAAAGTTTAAAGTAAGTTAGTTTGATCGCTATGTTGAGTAGGATTTATGTTAAATCTAACAATCTGCTAATACTTTTTTCTATATAATACAGCATATGTTTTTTGCCAGAAGAAATAACATATCATGTAACTGTACTGAACCAGGAGCGGGTGATGATCTAGATTTCACCGTTTTAATACCTTGTCTTGTAAACATCGAGATCGATTGAGCGTTTAAAAAATCAACATAAGGTTAAAACAAATATTTATATTGGAAACATGAAAGCAAATATGTTCGAAAAGTGGTGTTGTTTTTAATTTTAAAAGAAATTTATCTTTTTTTTTCAAAAAACTATCTTTTTTTAAAGAAGGGAAGATTTAATCAAGCCACTTAAGCAAAGTCAAATAATAACCAATGGGCTCTAAGATAGAGCCCCGAACAAAGAAACGCCAAAACAAAAACAAGAAAACAACAAGAACCAAATTCTAAGGAAGCGTTAATGAAGTCAATTCATCAAGATTCCGTATCCAAATTTCCCATGAGAAGAGTTTCTTGGAATAATGATTATAAGCCCATAAAAGAGATAATCGAAGGATAACCATTCAGTGAGTGAAACTGATTCATTAATCTTAACAAGACACATGCATTATGTCTTCAGTATTGCTGATCCAGCTTGCATCAGTGTATCCTTTTAAAACCGAAGGATAACCAGTATATATCAAACTATAATCCATGATTTTCTTCAAGTACTTCAGTACCCTCTGAATTGCTTGTCAGTGTTAAGTACCAGGATTACTAGTATACCTGCTCAGTTTACCCACTGCAAAAGCAATATCAGGCATTGTAAAAGTCATGACATATATCAGGCAGCCAATCACCCTAGAATACTCAATCTGAGATACATCCTGACCATTATTGGGCATCAGCTTCTCACTTGTATCCACAGGAGTACTCATTGGAGTGCAATCAAAGTAATTGAATTTCTTCAGTACCTTCTCAATATAGTGAGACTGAGAAATTGATATTTCATTACTTTCATGTTTAATCCATATACCCAGGATAACATCAGCCTCCCCCATGTCCTTCATGAAAAACCTTGATGATAAGAATTCCTTTGTCAAGTCAACCTAACTTGGTCAATGCTAAAGATCACAATATCATCAACATATAGACAAATGATGACTCCTTTACCAGTTTAATCAAATTTGCTATTACATATTTGTGAGCTTGGTTAAGTAAATAACCATTAGACAAAACCACTTCATCAAACTTTTGATGCAATTTCTTAGGTGCATGCTTCAGTCCATATAAAGACTTAATCAGTTTACACAACTTATTTTCATTGCCAGACATAATGAAGCCCTGAGGCTGGTTCATATAAACCTTCTCTTCCAGTTCACCATTCAAGAATGTTGTCTTCATATCCATCTGGTAAATAATCAAACCGTGAATTGATGCCAAAGCAATCATCAGTCTTATGGTACTGATACGTGCCACTGGAGCATAAGTATCAAAGTAGTCTATCCTTGACTTTTGTCTGAAGCCCTGCATGACCAATCTTGCCTTGAACTTTTCAATAGTTCCATCTACCTTCATTTTTATTTTTAAGATTCATTTGCAACCAAGAGGTTTGCAACCTGGAGGTAGATCAGCCAACACCCAAGTGTCGTTACCCATGATGGAATCCTCTCATCATTAATTGCTTCTTTTCAGAAAGCAACATCATAGGAATTCATTGCTTCATCAAATGTTTTGGGGTCATCCTCAACATTAAAGCAATAGGAGTGTTGGTCAGAGACCTCATCCTTTGTTTCTTCAATTAAGTATAATTAAAATTTAGGACCAAAGTTCTTTGAAGTCCCATTCCTTTTACTTTTTATAAGCTCAGGTTCAGGTTGTTGAGTCACAACCTCTCCAAGGACCACTAAACCACCAATGTATTCAGTTCCATTTATGAAGGACCTCTGACTTGGTTTAGGGACTGATGGGAATTTATTCTCATTAAAGATAGCATCCCTTGATTCAATTATAGAGTTAATTGAAACTGATTCATTAGGTTCAATAACATAGAACATAAAAACCTTAGAATGCTCAGCATATACAAAAAGATGCATTCAATGTCTCTTTTACCCATAGTTTTTAGCTTTGGATCAGGGAGTCTTACAAATGCCCTACAACCCCAAACCCTGATGTAGTTCAGGTTTAGTTTTCTTTTAGTTCAGAGTTCATAAAGGGTAATCTTTTTCCTTTTGTTAGGAACTCTATTTAATAAATAGCAAGCTGTTAACATAGCTTTACCTCAGAACCCTTGACTCAGACCTAAGCAGGACAACATGGAATTAATCATTTCTTTCAGTACCTTGTTTTCCTTTCAGATATACCATTTTGTTGTGAAGTACAGGGAGCAGTCGTTTCATAGATAATACCAATAAAAGTAGTTCCATCTATGTTGAATACTTTGAAATAAACATAACACAATCTAGAAGCATCATCAATAAAAGTCACAAAGTGTTTCTTATTCCATAATGAGGGAGTAGCATGCAAATCACATAGGTCACTATGGATCAACTCCAAAACTTTAGTTTCACGTTTTATATTTTGAAATGGTTTCTTAGTTATTTTGGTCAGCATGCAAGTCTTACACTTTTCAGTATCCATGTCAAAAACTAGGATTAACCCATCTTTAGACGTATATTGCACCCTCTTAAGGTAGACATGGCCCAGTCTAGCATCCTATAGGATTGAATCATTCAGTTTAGAGGTTGACATAAAGGCTGAACCAATTTTATCACTAACAATATTAAGCATGAAAATTTGTTTACTCAAATAACCAAAACCAATAAACACACCATGTTTGGATAAACAAATTTATTAGATTCAATCTTCCTTCTATTAAGAACATGCAAAACATTAAATAAGGAAACAATATTTCCAGAAGTAAATCTAAGATCCACATAATCACGTCTATGCACCATGGTTGTTGACTCATTTCCATCCATCATTCAGTGACTCAAAGGTCTTGAACCAGCCTTTATCTTTACGCACATACACAGATGCTCCTGAGTTAACCCACCACGCAACATCATCATCCTGCACAAAGTAAGCCTCAAATACCTATGTAACATAATAAACCTGAAGAGATTTATTAAACATATTCTGACCATTCAGTGAGTTGGTAGAACCATCCACTGACTATATTTATGCCTGAACCATTGGCTTTGTTGCCGACTTTTCCACATTTGCAATCCTTTTTCAAGTGTCCATGTTTCCCACGCATTCAACAAGTCACTTTAGACTTTTTGTTAGGACCAGCTTTGGTGTCTTGATGTTTACGTTTACCCTTGTTGTCATTGTACCTGAA
>BQNB010106098.1:6712-23462 GCA_026074375.1 Tanacetum coccineum | reverse complement strand
CTATGATTATGACTGTTGTACCTTTGAAGTAATACCCCAGATTAGCTTCCGCTGCTATATGTAAAAATAGGGGTGTTACACGTTCAAAGCAACCTTTTTCTCTTGAAGAATCTCCCGTAGATACGATGGCCGATCAACGTACTATGGCGGAATTGCTCCGTGCACCCACCGAGGGTTATGCAGAAGTAATTGTGGTTCCACCAATTCTCGCTAAGCATTTCGAGCTCAAGCATAGTCTCATTAATATGATGACTTCGGACCAATTCTTCGGACTTGAGAAAGACAATCCTCATGATCACATTCGTTGGTTTAACAAAATAACTTCCATAATAAAATACAAGGATGTGCCTAATTCAGCGATTAAGCTTATGCTTTTTCCATTCTCTCTTGCGGGGGCAGCCCGTCGTTGGCTCGAAAAAGAACCCCCTCCTTCTATTCTCACTTGGGATAATTTTGTTTCCAAATTCATCAATGAATTCTTTCCTCCCTTAAGAACGACAAATCTCTGAAATGAAATTTCCACCTTTCAACAATGTTTTGATGAATTGTTTCATGAGGCATGGGACCGTTACAAAGATCTCCTTCATGCATGCCCTCATCATGGTTTTACCGAATTGCATCAACTTGATACCTTCTACAATGCCTTAAACCTGGCCGGCTAAGATTCTTTGAATTCTGCCGCCGGTGGCAATCTTTTGGAAAGACGTACTCAAGATGTGTTGACAATTATCGAAAACAAATCTTTTGGAAAGACGTACTCAAGATGTGTTGACAATTCCCAAAAGCAGTTAGTGTTGGTGAGGAATTTGAAACAATTGGATCGTAATCCGGAGAAGGATTACCGTATGCAACTGAATTAGAAAAACCTAGGACTTCTTACGAGTATTCTTCACATGCCAATCAATGACGTCGATTCGGTTCGCCGTCATATGATTGTAATTAGCCATGTATCTCGAAGTTTGGTCCAGATTGAAGGTGATGGCCTCTTTGCCAACACGAAGGGTTATTTCACCTTCGTAAACATCTATCAACGCACGACTGGTCTTTAAGAAACTTCTCCCGAGAATTAAAGGTACTCGGGGGTCTGGTTCAAAATCTACGACCACAAAATCTGCTGGAAACTGGAACTTTCCCACCATTAAACGGACGTCTTTGGCGATACCGATTGGTTCGGTGATTGAACGGTCCGCTAGCTCTAGCGTCATGCAAGTTGGGGTTAGTTCGGGAAGAGAGAGATCTTTCCAGACGGAATATGGCATAAGATTAATGCTTGCGCCGAGATCGGCCAAGGCGTTGCATGTATTAATCCCAGAAAATTCACATGGAATAAGAAATCGGCCAGGGTCTCCAAGTTTTTTCGGTAACTTGTTTAGGATGACTGCTGAGCAATTCTCGTTCAATGGAGTTCTAGCCATTTCACTCAACTTCTCTTTGTTTCCGATTAAAGTTTTTAGAGTCGAGGCAAATTTCGGCATAAGGGTCAAGGCATCCATAAAGCTAATTTCGAAACTCAAATCTCTAAAGATTTCGTAGAATTTCTCAATTTGGTCGTTAGCTTTTTCACGGCGCCTTTCATCATTTCTTCTTGAAGGAAATGGAATTGATGTTCGTTGGTTAGGCATCGGAGCACTAACGGGATCAACAACGGGCTCGGAAGTTGGATTTTGAGATTGGACTTGAATAACCGGAGGTTGGACGTCTTCGGTGCTTCCGTTATTAGTAGGAAGCATCGTGTCCTTTGTAACCTCGGTATCACGATTCATCACTTTCGGAGGAGAAGATGAAGTAGAAGGAATCGCGGGTCCTTGATATGCAACACCACTTCGGGTGGTGATACCTTTCAAATCTTCCTTCGGGTTGGTAATGGTGTTACCCGGGAGAGTTCCCGAACCTGAAGTAGAGGCGGTATTAGAAGTCACGAACTTGGAAAGCATGTCCGTTAAATTGGCCATTTGGTTTTGCAAGGTTTGGCCTTGGTTTTGCATGTGGAAATTTCTCATTCCGTGTGGTTTTAGTGAGCTCAAGTGCAAGGCCCTAGCCGATCTAGGTGCTAGCATCAACTTGATGCCACTCTCGATTTGGAAAAATTTAGGTTTACCCGAGCTTATTTCCACCTGCATGACCCTTGAACTAGCTAACTGGGCAATTTATACACCGACTGGAATTGCAAGAGATGTCTTTGTTCCGGTTGGAAAGTTCACATTCCCTGCCGATTTCGTCATCGTTGATTATGAAAGCGATCCTCGAGTCCCCCTCATCTTGGGAAGACCTTTCTTACGGACCGCTCGTGCTTTGATTGACGTTCACGGAGAAGAAATGATTCTCCGTGACGGTGACGAAAGATTAATCTTGAATATGAGACATGATACTTCAAGCTATTCTAACAAGCCTCAAAAAGAATCAATCAACATGATTGACATCTACAATGTCTCTTATGCTGATATCTTGGAAGATGTGTTTGCCAACAAATATTGAGTGCGTCCCACTCCAATTTCGGACCCTATTGTTTCTTCTTCTCCCACACTTACTTCCTTAGAAGAAAGTGATTTAATTTGGGAAGAATTCGAAGCTTATCTCGCAAGTGATTCATTTCCACCGGGGAGTGATGATACCGACTTTGACCCGGAGGGAGATCTTCGTTTAATTAAGGAATTATTAAATAATGATCCTTTCATTCTCCTCTCCCTATTTGCTTATAATCCATTTACTGTGGCAGTACCACTTCATTTTCTCCTACCCCACCCACCCCCCCCCCCCCCCCCCCCCCCCCCCCCACCCCCCCCCCCCACCCCATAAACAATTTGCTCGAGGAGTTCGTCGATGAAACTCGCTCTTATTACATTTCCACAGGATCGAATCCGATATTAGGAGAATAGAATATTTAGCTCTTACTATGATCCTACCAAGGATATGGTTTCTATTCCTCGAGGATTCGGGTGATGAGGTAATCTTGCAATTTACTTATAATGATTTGTTGATACAATCCTGTGATATTTCACCGATGAACATACTCTTGATTATTCATCGCCACCATTATTTGATGATGTCGATGATGATCTTGTTGAACTTGAGTCCGATAATGATGATGTTTATGATGATGCATTTGACTCCAAGGAAGATAAAATCAAAGAGTCTAAAACTCTTGATTGATGAAAATTGATCCCCTAGATCAGTGTTTTCTCCTTCCCCATGCGACTCGGTTCTTTATGGAGGATTTTTATAGGGTGTTGCTTATGCCTTCAACCAAATAACGATGGACCAAAGTATTTATCCGGGTCTAATCATTCATGAGAACCTTTTTGAAGTCTATTCGGCACAACACCAGATATAGAATTGAAGAAGATATCCATATCCATTGCTTCTTTAATTTATTGAGGATTTTAATCCTCCTTTTTTTGACTTCCTTTCCTCAAAGAGTTCCTGGAGTCCGAAACTCTACTTCGTTTTAGTCCAAAAATGAGGAAAAAGTTTTTAAACCCCGGGATGTTCACTTCTAAGGAGTTTTACTTCTCTTCTCTCCCGAAATTATTTTCTTAGGGGCCCCTAACTTTCAAAGTCATTAAATTTTTTAAAAGCCCGATGGAGATTTTTCCTTGATCTTATGGAGAGGACATCCGTATTTTAGATGTTCCATGCCCCAATTTCTATCCCTCATGAACAACTCAATTCGGGAACGGGTCAAGCTTAGTGACCTTAAACAAGCGCTTCGTGGGTGGCAAAAACCATTGCTTATCTTATATAATTATAATAGTAGTAATGAATAAGTGTGTTGTGAGAGAGGCTCGCCTCTTCCATTTTCCGTGCTTTGTTTTGTGTTGTATTGTCCAGGATTGCCCGGATTTTAAAGCCTCTCGTGCTCATGGTTTTGTCCTTCTTGTTCTCGAGCTTCACATCCTCAGCTTCATTTGGGAATCCAATATCCTAAATCTTATCGACTAACGTTTATCTTTGAGCATAATTAATAAACGGCTTTAGATTTACATAGAGACCCTTCTTAAAACATTGAGGACAATGTTCAGTTCTAGTATGGGGGGATCTATCGATTTGATTGTGCCTGTAGTCGTTGTTTTCACGTAATCCCGTTTTTACCACCAAAATACCAAAAAAATGAAAATTTTAAAAAATTTCAAAAATAAAATAAGTGTTTTTATCACAATATTGACTTTCCTGCTGGGTAGAATAAGAATAAATTTTGACTCGTTCGAGCGTATTGAGCTCTAGCTTGTCCCTTAACTTTTAGACTAAGCATTCGCAGATCTTTTTATTAAAGATTTTAAATTTGCGAAGAATGAGAAATAATAGAGTTAATTATGAGTTAGATGCTAAACAAGGATTAGTTGGAAATCTTAAGAGCTCATAAGTGTAGTTTGTGGCTTTTCTCCCCCATAATTTCCTAACCGGACTAATAATATGTGCTCTCTTCGAAAATTAGACTTATATCAACGATTTTTGAAGTATGGTCGATATCAATAATTTTAGTCTTAGTACAAATTTATACTTAAATTTTCTAAAAATAAATTTTCTCTATATCGTAGTAATAAGTTTCTATGTTAAAAAAATGATGAAAAATGAGGTAATAATAATAATAAAAACTATGGGCTAATAAAAGTTTACTGCATCTTGCCGGCTCACAACCGATGTTGCAGCCTTCTAAAAGGTCGAGGATTTCCTTAGTTTAAAGGATGAATAATTATATTAAGTGTAATATATGTGTGATTTAATAAATATAGGGAAAATCTCTTTTCTTAAAATTTAAATATGCTTTTAAACTAAGACTATTTCGTTTTAAGTTGTGATTTTATGTATAAACAGGAAACCTAAGACTTTTTGAAACTGAAGGTCCGTGAGTCTCGATACTAGTCTATGTGAGGTGTCAAAAGCCTGGTCACTTAGCCGCAAGGTTGGGAGGTTGGGATGTGCCGAGACGAAAGTCGCTACATGGGATGATCTCGCCTTCAAACTCATTATTCTCGGGTGGAACGTGAAGCATAGTATTTTGCAAAACGTTAATCCATGGTTGAAATTCAAAATAGCATATATTATCTATGAATTTTTTAAAAACTTTTACGAAATAAAATTGTAAAAATACTAAACATTTTTAAAAAAATCCATGAAAATTTACCTAAAATACTTTGCACTACAACTGTCCTACGAAAAATAAGAAACCCAAAACTCGGCTTATAAATAAGCCGAGAATAAGCTGAAACAGCTTATTGCATAAAATGGGCCAAAAAGGGTTAAATACAAAGCCACTTGGACTTTCTAAACGTAGAAGTCCCAAGGGCCAGCGTAAAACGTGCTAAATAAAAGAGAGTGTACGAGTGTTGAGCCCGGGTTCGAGACCTTAGCTACACCCGGGTGCACCCCTTAGTCTCCTCTTTTTTTTTCACAAAAACTTTTTAAACACACTTGATAAGCTCCTTGAGCTTATCAATTTTCATAACTACAACTTTTTTAGAAAAGCTAATAATAAGCTGAAAAAGGGGCTTTTTTTAAAACAGACAGAAGCTTAAAGTGACTTAAAGCTTAAATGGCTTATGGCATTTGACTTTTTGGACTAATAAGCTAGAGTTTGGACAAATAAGCTTAAAGGGGGTTTCTAACCTATCCTAAATAAGCACCTACGAGCTAAAATATAGCAACTAAATAAGCTGAAAAGGGCTAAAACAGACAGAAAGCTTAAACAAGCTTAAAAGCAAAAATGGCTTAATCTTTTTGACTGTTAACACAAAATAAGCAATGGAAAAAAGACAAATAAGCACACACAACTTAACACACCATCATTAAGGACTATTAGGAACAAAAATAAGCAATGGGAAGAAGCCCAATAAGCCAGAACTTGGCTTAAGCACTCAGCAGTACTAACTTTGGAGTTAGTACTGCTAGGGTGAAAATTGGCTTTTTCTTTTGGCTTTTGGGAACAAATAAGCAATGAGAGGGCACAATAAGCTATCACAAGCCACTGGCCATCCAAATAAGCAAGAAAGAACCCAAATACATTAGTTAAAAAGCACAAAATAAGCCAGAACAGGAATAAGCTAAATCCTACACTATGCAAAACAAAAACAGTCAAGGACCTACTTTGAGCCTAAAAATAAGCTACCTAGGGGGCTTCCTAAGGGCTACAAATAAAGGGCTTAATAAAAGAGCTTATTGGCTTTCTAGAAAAGCCAAAAGCTTGGGCTGAAGTTAACAAATAAGCTAGAAAAATAGGCTTGAAAATGGTGTCTAGCACCAGGGGAAATAAACTAAGCAAAGGGGCTTAATTTGACAGCTTAAAATAAGCTGTCAAATAAGCTCAAAATTAAAAATTAAGTTAAAACAGATGAAAAGGGGCTTATGAAAAGCTTGTATTCAAAATTTCATTTGCTAAAAACTAATTAAAGCCCTGCCAATTGTACATGTGTTGATTTTTAGTCCTTTGAAAAAAAAAGGCTTTCTCTTTAGCAAAAATTGCCAAGACCCAAATTCTGCAGTTTTACTTAAAGTTAACAAATGATCACAAAAGACTCTGTATTTGTAAACTTCTTTAGACATTCAAATGAGGCACTTTGAAGCTAGGACTCAGGGTTACAATAGCTTAAGCAAATAAGCACTTTGGTCTCTTTTAAAAACCCACAGTATTAAAGGACAATTTAGAAAACTTGAAAAACAACTTTTGAACTCAAAAACTTTTTGAAAACAGACTCACAAGGGCTCAAAGTCTTAAGCCAAGGTTAGCCAAGTGGCCACAACCCATGTCATTCCCTTTTTGACCCATTTTAGACTTAACCCAAACACCCCTTTAGGAACTGATCTAATTTTACACTAAGATTAGACCAAAATAAATTAAGAAAACTAAAACAAATGTGGCATATATAATGGAAAGGCAAATAAAGCAAAAAGCAAAGATAAATAAGCACTTATTTATAGATTACGGCCTATAGCAGTTTTGACCTAATGTGCGGGTTTATAATTATCTTAAAACATGAATTTAACTAGTCTTAATGATCTAGAATGCAATTTTAGGACATATTAAACTGATACTAGGCACAATAAGCAGATATTAACACTAATAAGCAATTATAAGCTATTCAACATAAATTGAAAATGAAATAAGATTAATAAGATAACCTTGGTCCTATGATTCCACAGAGGTTAACCAAAAGCTTATAAGCTTCCTTAGCAGCTTATTACACCCACGAGCCCATCCATTTTAGGCTCGTCATCCAAAAAGCTCAATAAGCATTCGTATGAACAATAGCACAGTAACAATGATCTTGACACATGAACTTTTATAACTTTGAAATTTTATTAAGTTTTAAATATCTTACAACTGAATTCAAGAGTTTTAACAATAACAAAAGGAATTAAGCTTTAAAAGTACATAAATGAAAATTCTCAAAATTATATTTATTGAAATTACACTAGAACAAGATCATAACATAAACAGAATGATTTCAGCTGACATTTGAATTTAAGCTAAAAACTTAAAAGGTACATGACATAAAAAAAACTGGATTACACTAAATTAAAAACTAACTAACTCCATCCTTCTCTGTCTTCTTTTTTATAGCTGAATGTTTGTGCTTGTTGTGCTAGTTTGCTGAGAGGCTTCAAAGCTTCAATCAATGGCCCTCCCTTTTTGCCTTGGTACCCAAACCTTTGATCCGAGCCCTTCATTTGTTGTGGTGCCCATGGATTGCCAAAGTGGCAATGGTTTCATGTGATGGGGAAAAGTAGTGGAGATAGGGAGACGGGAAGATCCCTTGTGTAAATGGTGTGCAGGGTAAAAGAGATAGAAGAAAACCCTTAAATTTTAATGGGGTTTAGTGTTTGGGCGGGAAAAATGGGTAGTCAATTAGGGTTCATGGGGTTTGATTTATAAAACTTATTTGGGGATTGGCACAAATGAACCCTCAACTTGTATAAGAGTTTAACATGACAGGTCCTTGTGGTTGATATAACATTTTAATAAAGTGGCAGATTGTCCCCTCAGGTTTATTAATGGATTTGCATTTTTCGTCCTTTTGGTAATAAACAAGTTTGAGGGTTTGGCAAAATGCCCCTCAACTTATATCTCTAATTTGGCAATTTAGACCTTTTTGTAATTCCAAGTATGATGGTTGGCAGGAATCCCCCCTCTACTTGTATTTTAAATAATTACAAATTCCACCCTTGTCTTTGTTTTTTAGTTTGATTTATGTTTTATGTGCTTTGTATATAACTTTGGGTTATTGGCCAATACAGTCCCTTCAAGTTATATTTTCTTTACTGCTTCAGCTATCTCGAGTTGACTCTGACTTTGACACGTAATGTTGACTTGATTGACTATTGCTTCGTCTTATCACACATTTCCAATTCCGTGCTTCTAGTTGTTTGTCGTCCGTTCTTTGTTTTTCGTCCTTTGTGTGAGACCGTTTCCCTGTCACACTACAAATTGCAAAACAAACATATATTTGGCAGTTTTCGTCTGTTTTTGGTCATTTAAGTCCGTTTTTAATGGAAAAAGGTATGTGTAATTAAGCACATACTAGCTGCCATCCGGCAACTGATTGCTGATGGTATTGCTGCAGCTCTGGAAGCACGAGCTGCTACCATGGCAAATACTAATAGGAATGTAATAAGTAACTACAAAGGGTTTATGAGTTGTCAACCTTCCTATTTCAATGGTACGGAAGGAGCTGTTGGCCTCATCCGCTGGTTTGAACGTACTGAATCGGTATTTTCTCGTAGCAAGTGTGCCGAGGAAGACAGAGTGACATTTGCTACTGGTACTCTAACCGATGACGCCTTGTCCTGGTGGAATGCATACGCCCAACCTATTGGGATGGAACAAGCCAACAGGATCACCTGAACCGAAATGCAAAGGCTTCCTAACCATAAGTATGTCTCAACTAAAGTCAAGAAAATGGAAGACGAATTTTACAACTTGGTTGTGAAAGGAAATGATCTCAAAACTTACGTTAGAAGATTCCAGAATTAGCAGTCTTATGCCCAAACATGGTACCAAACACCGAGAAGCTTATGGAAGTCTTTATCGGGGGATTACCCAGAAGTATTGAAGGAAATGTTACTGCTTCAAAACCTCAAACTTCCTGGTGGAAGCCACTTACCTTAGCTTAACTCAGAGTTGTGGAGCAGTAATAAAAACATAATTCTGCGCAAGAAACCATTTTGATCACAAAACGGAAGTTTTGATGATAGCAAGGAAACACCCAACAACAAACAACTTACCCTAATGATCAGAACAACATAACCACTCTAAACAAGCGCCACAACAACACCTACCAAGATAACTGCAAACAATAACACCATAATAATGATTACCACCAGCGAGCAAAATAGAAAGGCAGAAACCTTCAAGACTATGGAAACAATAATATAATGGACCCTTATCCACTATGTGAAAGTGTACCCTGCATCACACGGGACCTTGCACTGTTAGGTGTCAAAATTGTAACAAAGTAGGCCATCAAACCAGAAACTGTAGAAACTAAGAACTTCTAAATACCGACGTCTCAACTAAATCTCCGGACAGATTTCTAAAGTTGGGAAACTAAAAAAACCCGTAATTTTCATCAATCGATGTACGATGTACAAACCTTTATTATAATATAAATCACTTTTCAAACGGGAAATTTTTTGCTTTATAATGCAACGTAACTTGCATTACTATTCTCTATTATGCAACGTAACTTGCATCACCATTATCTCATAAATGCAACGTAACTTGCATTACTATTCTCTATTATGCAACGTAACTTGCATATCTAAAAGTAAACGAGCACACGCAACTACCTATGCAATCTCTATCAATAAATATGTCAAGCAAACATCATAACATGTCAAGTCAATGATCTATTATCCATCTTATCATAAACAATACCTATTTAACATAGTTTTCTCAACGTTAATACCAAATAAGCTTAAACCGTTAACGTTTATGCCTAAACCCTAATTTTTGGGTAATGTAAGCATCCAAGATAAATGTACAAGTAATCAAAGCTCATGTACAAGTAATATAACATCTCATTTGAATATACTTTCCTTTTAAAATAAGGTACAAGTCCTTTAAAGCATAATGTACAAGTCATTAATGCACGATATCCAAAATAGCCGTTTTACCTTCGTTTTCCTAAGAAACTTATACAGACTAATAAGTACAAGATGTAAGCAAGTCATGCACTCCATTTACACTTCATATTCATTCTCATTTCATGAATTAATACATGATTAATAAACCAACAACCCTAACCGAGCTAGTTCTAACCAGGACCCGTTTATAGTTGTTATCCGTTTTAAACCTAAACCATTACTCAAATAAGTTGTAAATACTTAATTTATAACTTTACATTCCATATTCCATCATTATATCATCAATGTATACAAATTAAACCATAAAAACCCTAAACGAACCCTAAATCAACCCACGACCCATTTTGCTATTTTTACCCATTTTGAACGCAAACCACTAATCAAATATTGTTATAAACTCTTAATACAAACCTTATAATCCATAATCTATCATTAATAATCAAATGCACTCGAAAAATGAACCAAAAACCCTAACCCATGACATTTCAAAACCGCGACCTCCTTTTTACTAGTTTTGACCCATTTTTCATGCAACCAAGTAAACAAGCAGCTCCACGACCATGCTACTACAACTAGAAGCAGCTTACCAACTCATCCTTAGATCCTTGCTTGGTCCTAAAATCAGCCACATCACCTTCCTTTGGCACCAAGGCAGCCGCGACCTCCACCACCACAAACAACCCTCCACATCACCCTAGCTACCACCATAGACCTCCCATGTCACCCTTATAGCCTCTCCAACTCAGCCACACCAGGAATTAGCCACCTCATTGCTCAAACCTTGGCCTCCAAGTTGAGTTCGAGTATAAAAAGGAGGGTACACCCCTCATTCTTACTCACACCTTCACCACTTCTTTCTATCTATCAATGGCAGCTAAACTCTGATCAAGGAGGTCCCAAGAAGTCCCAAGAGCAGAATTCAAGTGAAGAATTGAAGCCTTGAAGCCCCGAGACCCTAATCCTAGGCGTACGAAGCAAATCAACCCCATTCGACCCATTTTCGATCATCAAACCAAACCCAGGTCTATGATCTTCAAACCTGCTCCTATCCTCTTTATAATGTTTTTATAATGATCATGTAGTGACACTTAGCGTTAAAGAATCTAAGCTTAACAACCATGCGTTTTTTCCTTATAATATCCATAACCTTGTACAAAACCAAACCCCTAAGGTTCTATGTTTTGTATAATCAAGAAAGCTAAAATGTAAATGAATTGTTATAATCTATTCTATATAATAACACTAGAAATTATTTTAAACTTTTTTATAATTCTTGAAAGAAATTGAAATTAAAAACCTACGCGTTTTTCGTTTTAAACCCCGAATTCGATACCCGTTATAATTTCTACTTGAACGAATCGTTAATCTAACTTCGTTATGTTTAAAACATCTTATTTTTGCTCATTCTAATAACAATAACTGTCAAATATCATTTAGAGTCTTAAATAAGCTTACATGGCGTTTTGGACTATTTTTAAATATTTTCTCATGCAAGGTTATATAGATGAACTGTGCCCTCCAAACAAAAGATACGATCTTATGGATGCTAACAAGAAAGTTGATCTCGAGCATGTGCAATGCCTACCGGAAAGCAAAATTCTGACGAATATTATCAAGAATCATCCATTATGATTTAGCATTGCAGCTTCTTCATCCGTACCATGGATTTATATGGCACAGTTCTGGCATACTTTGAAGGAAGAACTCACTCTTACACTGGATGACTTCAGACAAATCTTTCATCTTCCACAAGCAACTGCCAACAATCATAATTCATTCGTGCCACCGCCATCATTTTCTGACATGGTTCCATTCTACAAGCAAGTATTGGGATTTACAATGGAGTTAAAGACACAATCAACTTTCAAGACTACTGGTCTTCTGCAGCCATGGTAAACATTATGCAAAATAATCTCTAAATGCTTAACAATACGTGTCACTGGATGGGACCAACCGCCATTGCAGATAATGCAAATGCTGTATTGCTACATTCATGTAGATTATGCGGAATTACTATGGGAAGGACTTTACTATTCTACTTTACTATTCGCTTCATCATCCAACATCTTCGATTCCATATCCAAGATTTACAAAGAATCATTTGATCAATCATTACATGACTACTCGTTTCCTGAAATCATCAAGACGTGCTCGAGCAAGCATCAATAATCTGAAGATGATGAAGATCAATGAAGAATATTTTTAATTCAAGGAGAACACAAAGAACAAAAGTTGGCATGCAGATACCACTTGATGATCTCTGAAGAAATGAAAGCAAACAGAGCTTATAGGATGTATGGCAGAACTTGTTTGGGATAGATGTTTCCTTTGACTCATCACAACCGCTGAGTCTACCCAAGGAACGCATAGGACACCTAGCGCCCCTAGGTCACCTAACCCTAATAAAGAAGCAGCAGAGTCAAGTGCTCCAAGACGATCAACTGTGATTCATTTTCGTATCCCTGAAAAGAGATCCCAACGTCTTTACCCTCACCAAGCTCAAGGCCAAATGGTGACTAAAGCAGATGAGATGATTTTACAAGATACATTACAAGTTAGTCTTGCCGAGCATAAAAGTCGTGAAGAGCAGGAAGCTAGAGAAAATGTGGCACTGGTTGACGAGCACTTGGCATCTGAAGATTATTAAAAAGTGGTGGAATGACAGAGAAGGTTGATGATGATGTTCAAGTCCCTAGGAATGATGAATCAAATATTCCTGGCACTAGGATAGAGCCCAGGAGTAATAAAGAAAGTCCGGAGGTGGAGATTACTAAAGATAAGGAGGTGGAGATTACTAAGGAGACTCCAATGGTGGATATTACTAACGTTGTTATACCAGTGAATGTAAATGATGAAGATGAAGAAATAACTGATGAGGTGTATGAATTAAAGAGAAGGGAGAAAGGGAAGATTGTAGAGGAGACTAGGAATTCACCAATCCCTACACCAATTAGATCTCCTAGGATTCATACTAATCTCGTATCTTCAGATACCGATAACTCCATCAAATTGACGGATACTCATAATAATTCATCATTAAGGTCACCTCACACAATTTATCTAAAACGAATCCGACTTCTATCTATTGTTCAAGACAAAACCACTCACTTCAAATGCTACAAGAGATTCTTTCCAGGAGTTACAAGGACATTATGGTTACTTGTTTGCACATCTACAAGCGAGATTCATGTCATTGAAGTTCATTCAATACACTTAGCTGGATAATCTTCATGTATGAATGGTTGAGAATTCCCACTATGTAGATAATAACATTTAAAGAGCAAGTTATGGAGCAAGTCCTGCGACAAGTTGTTGGGAATCAAGTTCCAGTGTATGTTGCGGAAGGGTTGATTCTAGAGAGGCAAAAGGCTAAAGAAGAGACCCAAAGATTGATTGCTAAAGCGATTCTGATGGAACGTGGAAATATTCAGCTCAAATTTCAACAACACAAATTGCGAATGCATTGCCAATGTCATTTTCCTTCTCGAAGTTATGCAAAATCCGTTACGAAGTATATGCCTGGACATATTCTTCATTTTCATACCGGCTCCATCACAAACCATCCTCTATTCCAGGAACAACAATATCATTGTAACCATGCTATGAAAGGCTTGATCCTCAATTGCAACAACAAGACATAGCAATATGGTTGGCTCTCCAGATGGATTTGAAAAGAAAAACGTAACCAACAAACTGCATGTAGAACACTTGTCGTTCGCCCAAGAGATCAGGACGATCCTCATGATGATGCTCATCTTGAGGGGGAGAATAGTGCAAAGCGGCAGAAGACATCAGAGTATGAAGCTTATGTGTTTGGAGAGTCATCGTCTGGACAAGTTTTTCAAGAGGAACAAGCTCCATTAACTTCAGGTAATCAAGAGCAAGATGATGATTTTGATTTTTGGACTGACTCTTATGCTTCAGATGATGATGAAATACTAACGAAGCAAGTATCACAAGACATTATGGAAGAAGTATCGCTGACCATTGATGAAGCTAAGCTGAGAAAGATGGCTGATGAGATGTTGAGACAGAGATGTACTTTAGGAGATGAGCATCAGTATCACATTGATCAGATGAAGAATTTCTTGAAGAGTGACATTGTCTGGGAGAGTAGAAAAGAAATTCTTGTCTCTCCACATCTACGAAAGACCACACCATTAGTTTATAGCTGTCAAAAAGATCCTGAAGCTCCAGCATTATCTCTGATTAATCAAGACCTTTTGTATTTGAAGAAAGGAAATTCTGGACCCGAGAAGATAGTCTTGTCACTTCACAAGTTTCCTGCGGTTATTTTTAATGATAATGATATTGAAGAACGAACTTCCAGATGGGTGAATAAGTGTGTTCGAAAGTTTTAGATCATATGTTCGTATGAGGGTGTTGAACATTGGAAGATCCTCATGCGAAGATTTCTAACATAAGGAAACAGAAAGAGCCTGGAAAACCAAAGGAAGAGGTTTATTCGAACTCAAAGATTATTCAAGTTGTCAAGACATACTGGGAATTGGGTCATGAACACAAGTTTATCACAGAGATTGTCGCAAGAAGAGCTAATAAGTACCTAGTGTCAATAACTGAGCCAGACTACAAGAATCTCAATAAGAATGATATTGAGGACATATACTTGTTGATTATGAATGGCAAGGTACGATATGCCAAGATACACTGATTGCTTATGTTCTTTTATCAGTATTCATTAAAAGTAATCAGTGATTATGGGAAAGAGTGCATGACTTCCAACTTGGAATTGAAAGCTATCAACAGAAGGTTAATCTCACTGCACCAACAATGACTTTCCCAGGAATTAAAGATCATGAAATGTTCTCTATCATCTATGAGCCTGTGCATGGAATTATTTACAAGAATAGCAAGAAAGAGAAACGGGTGATGAGACATTCAGAGATCCATAAGTTTTGTGATGCAACGTTAAATAGAGTGTTAGAAGGTCTGAAGAGTTATAATAATGATATCAAGTATGGGTATGTACAAAAAGATCTCACTAAAGGTGAAGCAGAGTACTTGAAGTTGGGTTCAGGTTTGGCATTTTTCCTCCCCTGTTTGGATACAGACTCCTTCCTTCCCAACCTTTTCTTCATTGATAACCTTTGCACACTCTTTAGCCATGCCCTATGATGTGAGATACTTGGCTTACACTTCCTTTTTAACTTCTTGATTTGATCCTTCAAATTAAGGATCTCTGCAGCCTGAGCATCCTTGGAAGTTTCCAAAGGATCTTTTCTAGGTTTAAGCCACCCTCAGCTTTTTCAGATGTGTGATCACCCGAAAGAGGACTATCATGGGATGACTGAACCCGAGTCCCTTCACTCCCATTAGTGTCTTCTAAAGAGTCCCTAGAGTCTTGTGTAGTGTCATGGCTAGAGGATGAGTCAGTCACAGGGGGTGGTCTCCTGTACTAGGGTGAGTAGGAGAGGGTGTTGGTTGGGGTTCAGTGGGTTGTTCTGAACCTTCACCCTCAGGTACTTGGTGTGGCACCAACATAGAATCAAAGAGTGGAGTTACTTTTCCTGAAAACTTGACACCTTTCCTTGCCATGTTTGTGAAAACCTTTTTGGTATGGCATGGTGTTTCATATGTATCATTAAAAATTTCTGGTAAATCTTTAAGTTGATTATTCAAAAAAAGTTGTAAAAACCTTGGATACATTAAAAACTTTTTAGGATCCAAGTTTCTCAACATACCATCAAAAATTGATTTAGAAAAATTAAATTTTTGACCCTTTGCCAAACATATAACTGCTGAAGCCAAATTAGTTGAAAACTCATTCCAAGCAGTTGATTTTGAACTTATGCAATGAAGAATGGTATGTATCAGAAATTTCCATTGTGGAGAGAATGAACCTTTTTAAAAAGTAAGTTTTGTGGAAAGTTGTTCATACCCCATCAATGCAAGATTTTCAAAAATTCATCATTTGTAAGGCAAGTAATACCATCCTCATCATAAAAAAGAAGATCATTCCTTACTGATGATTCTGATATTACTATTGCCCTGTCATTAACTATGGCATGTATTTGCTTCACAGAATTGACTGTTTTGGAAGTAGCAGTATTCCAAAACTGTTCAATGTAAGAAGCATAAATAGTGGGACTTACAGTGAGAGCATAGTTGATGGAGCATGTAGAGAGGAAATCCACTATCTGATGAAACTCTGTATTCTCTTCACTCTTTTCCAAACAAGCGACCATGTTGTGTTGATCGACAAACTTTAAACTAGCCATGAGTATGCTCTGGGATTGGTTTGGTTATGAGAATATGAGGGTTTGGTAAAGTTAATTGAGATTTTGTAGAGATTGCGTTAGGGTTTGAGATGACCGACTAAGGAAACTTGATCCTTTATCTTAAGGAAAGAGTATTATAGAAGAAAAGATCAAAAAATTTCAATTCATAGACCCCTATACGCAAGTTGTTGATGAAAATATCTCAACGGTTATAATTAATTAATGAAAATCTGTTATACTCTCAAACAGTAGTAACGGTAACAAGGAGCACAAACTTTTGCCTGGCAGCACTATCTTTGCCTGGCAGTAACGGTAACAAGCAGTACTGCTTTTGTGCCTGGTAGCACTAACTTGTTAGCTACCATTTTTATCTCTCAATACCAATCCAAATAGCATCTTTTTACCTAATCCAAGCAACAAACCATCCTGAAACA
>BQNB010106097.1:5433-23462 GCA_026074375.1 Tanacetum coccineum | reverse complement strand
CTAAAATAAATATCCACCTCTAAGTTTTTGTAAATCAAAACACTTTTAAAATTTTAAATTGGGATCGTAGATGAAGGCTGAATATGTAATGCAAGTTTTATGAAGATGTGTGTTCACAATGTACACCTAAGGCTACTCACAGTGGTCGGTCGACAGGCCGAGTCGCCTGCGCCGACCGAGTCGCCTGCGCCGACCGAGTCGCCTGCGCCGACCGAGTCGCCGCCACTGTGAAGCAAAGGTCGTTGTGGGTCGGTCTTGTGCAAAAGAAGAGAACTCGTCATAGATATCAAAAAGTAAATCCAACCGTTGTATATTATAAAAAAAGAAAAAACTTTGTAAACTTTTAAAATTTAAACCCTTTAACACTATAAATACTTTATTCATTTCATCATTTTATACACAAATTCAAACTTTTCTATTATATTTCTCATCTTTATTTACAATGTCTAACGATTCGACTTCCGTCTCAAAACCTCGTCAAAAGGCTAAGACGACTGTTAACCCCACATGGACAACAGTCGAAGAGATCGCGTTGTGTAAAGCTTGATGCGACGTGTCAGAAAACAGAGGAGACGCAATGATGAGTAGGTTTTGGTCAGAGGTTGTTGCTTACTTTCAGAACGAAATAGGGGAGAAGATCCGAGGATAAGATGCCATCATCGCCAAATGGAATATTTTGATTAGTCCTAGAATTGCTGCATTTAGTGTCGTTTCTGATAGTGTCCAACAGATGGACGAGAGCGGGTCATGTAACCTCGTTGTATTTCAAAACACGTTACACTAGTACAAAAAGTGGATTTGGTCACACCAAAAATGTGTGACGATATACATATAGTCACACATTCGAAAACTCTTGTGTGTGACAAAAGGTCGCGCGGCCGTAGGTCACCTACGGTCACGTTTTTGAGTTAGTGTCCATATCCACGTTTTTGTGTGACTAATTAGGTACAAATTTAGTGACCGTAAACATTGTACAACCAAACAAAGCATTTTTTTGTATATTTAGTCACATACAATTAAGCATAAAGTGGCTAAAAGTGTTAATATGTGTGACCATATGGTGTTTAAAGTGAAGAAATGTGTATTTTGTGTGACTATTGTTCATCCAATGGCCACATGAATTTGATGTTTGTGTGGCCTTTTGTAATATTTAGTCACACAAAGCATGTTTGTTTTGGGTATTTAGTCACATACAATTAAGCATAAAGTGGCCAAAAGTGTTAATAAGTGTGACCATATGCTGATTAAAGTGAAGAAATTTGTATTTTGTATGACTATTGATCATCCAATGGCCACACTAATTTTATGTTTGTGTGGCCTTTTGTAATATTTAGTCACACAAAGCATGTTTGTTTTGGGTATTTAGTCACATACAATTAAGCTTAAAGTGGCCAAAAGTGTTAATAAGTGTGACCATATGCTGTTTAAAGTGAAGAAATGTGTATTTTATGTGACTATTGTTCATCCAATGGCCACATTAATTTTATGTTTGTGTGGCCTTTTGTAATATTTAGTCACACAAAGCATGTTTGTTTTGGGTATTTAGTCACATACAATTAAGCATAAAGTGGCCAAAAGTGTTAATAAGTGTGACCATATTCATCTTTTAGTCACATTTAAGAAATCAATATATATCAAAACAAATTCAAATACAATAAAACTGGAATGTATATAACTGAACCAAATATAAAATTATAATGTCGCACATAATAAAATTCTCAATAATTTAAGGACTTCTGAAGACTCTTCTGTACAACAAAACAAAGCATGTTTTTTTTATATATTTAGTCACATACAATTAAGCATAAAGTGGCCAAAAGTGTTAATATGTGTGACCATATGGTGTTTAAAGTGAATAAATGTGTATTTTGTGTGACTATTGTTCATCCAATGGCCACATGAATTTGATGTTTGTGTGGCCTTTTGTAATATTTAGTCACACAAAGCATGTTTGTTTTGGGTATTTAGTCACATACAATTAAGCATAAAGTGGCCAAAAGTGTTAATAAGTGTGACCATATGCTCTTTAAAGTGAAGAAATGTGTATTTTGTGTGACTATTGTTCATCTAATGGCCACATGAATTTTATGTTTGTGTGGCCTTTTGTAATATTTAGTCACACAAAGCATGTTTGTTTTGAGTATTTAGTCACATACAATTAAGCATAAAGTGGCCAAAAGTATTAATAAGTGTGACCATATGCTGTTTAAAGTGAAGAAATGTGTATTTTATGTGACTATTGTTCATCCAATGGCCACATGAATTTTATGTTTGTGTGGCCTTTTGTAATATTTAGTCACACAAAGCATGTTTGTTTTGGGTATTTAGTCACATACAATTAAGCATAAAGTGGCCAAAAGTGTTAATAAGTGTGACCATATGCTGTTTAAAGTGAAGAAATGTGTATTTTGTGTGACTATTGTTCATCCAATGGCCACATGAATTTTATGTTTGTGTGGCCTTTTGTAATATTTAGTCACACAAAGCATGTTTGTTTTGGGTATTTAGTCACATACAATTAAGCATAAAGTGGCCAAAAGTGTTAATAAGTGTGACCATATGCTGTTTAAAGTGAAGAAATGTGTATTTTGTGTGACTATTGTTCATCCAATTGCCACATGAATTTTATGTTTGTGTGGCCTTTTGTATTATTTAGTCACACAAAACATGTTTGTTTTGGGTATCTAATCACATACATTTAAGCATAAAGTGGCTAAAAGTGTTAATAAATATGAGCATATGATGTTTAAAGTTTAGAAATGTGTATTTTGTGTGACTAATGTTCATCCAATGGCCACATGAATTTTATGTTTGTGTGGCCTTTTATAATATTTAGTCACACAAAACATGTTTGTTTTGGGTATTTAGTCACATACAATTAAGTATAAAGTGGCCAAAAGTGTTAATAAGTGTGACCATATGTTGTTTAAAGTGAAGAAATATGTATTTTGTGTGACTATTGTTCATCTAATGGCCACATGAATTTTATATTTGTGTGGCATTTTGTAATATTTAGTCACACAAAAACATGTTTGTTTTGGGTATTTAGTCACATACAATTAAGCATAAAGTGGCCAAAAGTGTTAATAAGTGTGACCATATGCTGTTTAAAGTGAAGAAATGTGTATTTTGTGTGACCATTTATCATCCAATGGCCACATGAATTTATGTTTGTGTGGCCTTTTGTAATATTTAGTCACACAAAGCATTTTTGTTTTGGGTATTTAGTCACATACAATTAAGCATAATGTGGCCAAAAGTATTAATAAGTGTAACCATATGCTGTTTAAAGTGAAGAAATGTGTATTTTGTGTGACTATTAATCATCCAATGGCCACATGAATTTTATGTTTGTGTGGCCTTTTGAAATATTTAATCACACAAAGCATGTTTGTTTTGGGTATTTAGTCACATACAATTAAGCATAAAGTTGTCAAAAGTGTTAATAAGTGTGACCATATGCTGTTTAAAGTGAAAAAAAATGTGTATTTTGTGTGACTATTGATCATCCAATGGCCACGTGAATTTTATGTTTGTGTGGCATTTTGTCATATTTAGTCACACAAAGCATGTTTATTTTGGGTATTTAGTCACATACAATTAAGCATAAAGTGGCTAAAAGTGTTAATATCAACACAAATTAAAAATGCTAAGGAAGAACTTTACACTAACATAAG
This sequence comes from Tanacetum coccineum, assembly GCA_026074375.1. Lineage (NCBI taxonomy): Eukaryota > Viridiplantae > Streptophyta > Magnoliopsida > Asterales > Asteraceae > Tanacetum > Tanacetum coccineum. Next base: position 19,785 of record BQNB010106097.1, on the reverse strand, counting down.
TAAAAATAAAAAAGCCCTCAAATCCTGAACTTTATTTATTGGAATCTCAACTATATTAGTCATAAACTAGATCCACATATTCTTTTACTATCACGCATTCACGCCCATGTACATAGTATTATTAATACACTTCAGGGCGATTTTCTACCCTTGTTGTTAACCGGTTTGACATGGTGAAGATAATACTGCCAACCCCAATCAGAGTGAAGGGTGATTAACGTCTCACCTCTGTATTTCTTTATTGAACCATTTGATGTTGTATTTACTTGATTCAACTTGAAGGGCATTACTAGTTTGGTTATTTATCACTGACTTACTTACCTTCATTGGCTTCTAATTTCATCCGCTGCATGAACTCTAATACTGATGGCACTTCTGAGACTACTGGCCAAAATTGCTGCCAATTATTGGAGATAAAATAAAGCCAACCACAACACAACAACCTGCTTTCACAGAAAAAACCAAAGCAATTTTTTACTTTTTTTCTTTTTATTTATATTTGAACGTGCTAAATAGGATACAAATACTATTGGTAAAAATAATAATCCAAACTATTAAATATAAAATTCACATTGGATGATTATACATCTCGGCTGTTAGCTTCAAGCTCCTGGGACTTAGCATCTGCTTCTATGTATTCTGCACGAAGATGTTCAAGAGTGGCCTCTGCAGCACCTCGTGTCTGTCGTTCTATTACAAGTTCTTCATTCAAAGCCTCTATTTTGTCCTTCAACTCTTTCGAATCGTTGTCAACTTCCTTTGCCTGTACGGAAGAACCAGCTGAATCTGCATATACATCCTTTAAATCCTGGAAATGCGACTTCAAGTACTCATTCTGAAACTTTAGCTCTACCACCATTTGCATCAACTGATCTTGAGTATCATTGGGAATAATAACGTTCTCGTCACTAAATCTCCACTATTTCTAGGAGTCGAGTCGTTCAATTTTGTGGTTTGTTGTACAGCGTCCTCGACATGATTTTTCAAGTTATCGTCAATGTCACCTCCCCCTTCTGACATTATCTTCTAGTTTCTGAAATACTGCAATGTTTTTCGTATCTACTCTAACTAGCACCCTAGGATGGCATACAAATCCTGCGTAAAAAAAGGTTGTCGTTTGTAAAGGTTCCAACAGATTTCAAAAAAATCCTAAAAACTAGGTACAACAATAACCGATCATTCACTTTGATATCATAATGCTAATTGTTCCTTATGTTGCTCAATCAACTATAGAATATTTTATTAACTAACACCAGCAGTACTAAGTTTGTACTAGCAGTACTAACTCCATTAGTACTGTTAGTTATACCTTGGCAGTATTGAGTCTTGTGAAGATTTATTCCTAACAGAGCTTCCTTGTTCGACTTAATATTTTGAGGCTAACAATCTCCCCCGAAGCGAGGTTTCCTTATGGAAGTATCCTGCATATTCTAAGCTTCCATGTTCATAGACATATTTAAGGCTAACAATCTCCCCTTATGTGTGGTCTTTAAATTCTTGAGGTGATATCTTGAATCTTGCTTCCTTAAACTTTGTTGAGATTGCTTTGTCATTGAGTTCTTGAATCTTTGGTTTTATTATGTTGTAGGCTTGTTCCTTCATGCTGTGTGATCTTTGATCTTTAGCCTTTGTCATTGTCTTTTGACTTCGTCTTTGATTCTAAGATCCTTAAATCTTTTCCTTATTTGTCTTGATCGTCTTTGCCACCTTGCGATCTTGTGTCTTGACCAACATGCTCATACTTTGCATCATCTTGAAAGCTTGCTAACAATCTCCCCTGATGCTTGGTTTCTGAGGAGGGATCTTTAATATCAGAGTTTGCAGAAGTCTTTGTCTTTAATTCTTGAGCTTTCTTGATTCATGAATCTTGATGCTTATAGTATTTCTTTGTAGCTTGGGCATGAGCATGTGGTAATGAATCAGACTCTGCTGGAATGAGGCTTTAACACCGTCGTTTGTACCTACATTTGAATGTTAGTAATAAATAGCAGATATAGACGAATATGGCTTTGTCATTCGTCGATATTCGGTTGCATTAACCTCCGCTTCCGTGAGGACCGTTTTACAGTACAAGTATTGTACCTGTGATTTGGTAGGTTTAATTTGGAAGAACCTCCTTTATAGGGTTTCTAGCTCAAAGTATTAGATCCTCTAACGCGTATGCATTAGTTCACCATACTTGCTTGTTCTCAATACCAGAACGTCTCAAAGCAGACAACACGATATAAGTGAATCAGATAGTTACTATCTTTCTGATTGAGTCATCAATTCATTTACTGGACCAAATTAATATCCAGTTGACACAAGCTTGATCCATATAGAATCTCGCAAGTCACCTACCGCAGAGGTGTTTGATGTTGACTTTGAAAGGATTTCCATTCATCATTGTGAATACTAAAGACTATCACTCTAAATGTTCTGGAAAAATCATAAGGATAATGCGTAGGACTCTTGTTAACAACTTGTGAACTTATTGGTGTTCAATAAATGTTTGTCACAGAATGTGTCCTAATGAGATTTATTTATTGATCTCTTAGCTCTAGACTCGATTAGTGCGTTTTGGTTTTAGTAATCGAAGGCTAGAGTAGACTGCCACCTATTCAATATCAACTAACTCGGAGTGAAAAAGTTAATAGAATTCGTATGTATGTCCGTGACAAATGAGACAAGTATCTTTTGAGAGAAACTTGAATGGCTGGGAAGGGTTGTGCATTGCATCACTGGGTCCATGATGCCTTGTCTTCAATACCAGAATTCATCTTTGTGAATCTGATAAATTATGCATTGACCCGGTTTCTGCCTAAATGTTTGTGGAGGGCTTATTTGTTTTCACCATTTATCCATACATTTCTTTTAATTCTTCAACCCCTTCAATGCTTACCAAGATGCTATAACACCCCTATTTTTGACATATAGCAGCGGAAGCTAATCTGGGGTATTATTTCATAGTACAACACTCATAATCATAGAAAACGACTCAAAAGAGACGTTTTTAAAAGATAAGTTATCATTCATTATTTCATCAGAGTTTTTACAAACAGAGGTAGGTCCCAACATCTAGAAACATAAAGTTTAAATGATAACAGTTTAACCATCTTCAAGTTCGTGCCACTCCGTGCCATGTGATGCTCAATTACCTGAGATAAACATGCTAAAAAGATCAACACAATGGTTGAGTGAAATTCATAGGTTTATGTTAAACAGTTTGAATACAAGTTCAATAGTAGGTTACGTTATTATACACCCATAAGTGTAATAATTGCAATGAGTATAATTATTATAGAAAACAGTATTATTGCCCTAAGCTCATGACACCGAGACCTTAAGATAATCAATAATCACAAGAAGTTGCCCCAATGGGTGCCTTTGCCAAACACCCGCATAGTGATTCAAATGAAGTGCGTTTGGTTACCAGAAAGTATAGGTACACCAACGGGGAAGTTCAGTCCCAAATAGATCTATTTACAGCATTCGCGCTTACTCCGAAAAGTAATTAACGGTTCATGATAGTGGGGTCTTAATGGCAAAAGTAAGGACTTAGGCAATAATATATCAGGATAGCATACAGTTGGAAAAACACTTGTATTCATGGTTTATAGCATGTATCCCCCTCACGGGTTTATGAAAACATTAGAAGATTTAAATGCGAGGCTATGAACTCACCTTAACAAGGAAAATCTGATTGATGGGAAAAGTATATCAAGTGAAAGTAACAGCTACGTCACGCAACCTGGGGTAACATGTCAAGTCTTAGTGTGATGGTTTATGTTTCAAAACTTTAAAAGTTTAACATATTACTTTGATTTATTAATTTATGGAAATATTATATCACTGTTCGGGCTATCATAATCCAGAGGTCATGTAGTATCGTTTGAGGAGCCAGGGCACTTTAAATCGTAAACCCAGCAAACTCGTCAAAACAAATACCCAAATGGAACCCCTCACATGAAATTCCCTAGTAACGTGATACGATAAGATTTTAAGTTTCTTCAAAAGCTAGTCGATGATAAGTTACGTTAATTATATAACGTAATTGTTTTATAATGCGTCGATCGTTGATTAATAGCGATAAATGTATCGAGTTTTAATAAAATTGAGTTTTATAATATTAATATAAATTTTTATAATTTATATAACAATATTATATTTTATATTTTTAACTTTCCAAAAATGGCAATATATACCCTCGATTTATAAACTTTTACAAGTTTAGTCCTTTATATATAAAGTATATATAATTTAAACCTTTAGCTTTGAAACTTGGCAAGATAGGTCCTTATATTTACAACTTTAGGAAAATGACATTTTCAGCCCCTCTAGTTATAAATTTAATAAAGTTATGATATATACCCCTTGCATGGAAATGATTTACAAATCAAGTCCAAAAAGCCATGTAAGCTTATTTTAGGGTTCCAAATGATATTTGCAGGTTATAGCTTATTAGAATAAGCTAAAATAAGATGTTCTAACATAACAAAAGTTTAGAAAAAGGATTCTTTAGCTAGAAAATCAAAATGGGTCATTTTTAGGGTTTTAATAAGATGTTCTAACGTAACAAAGTGTAAAAAAAGGAGATTCGTTAGCTAGAAAATCAAAACGGGTCGTTTTTAAGGTTTTAACCAAAAACACATGGGTTTGTGGTTCAAGGGACCAAACAAGAGTTTATATATGAATCTAACAAAAAACCATAAGAAAGATCTAAGAATAGAATATGACTTATTAAACAAATATAAGCTTACTTGAGCTAGAAATGGGAGTTTCTGCAATGGGGTTTTTTTCGGTTCGTGACCCTAGATATGGATTCAAGACCTTCCTTCTCTTGATTCTTGGATTGTATTTGTAACATTTATCAATTTTAGGTCATTTTATGGCTCTCATTATTCTTCACTATTTACTTTAGTCCGATACACGTTTACTTTTAATTTAACTTTTAAGCTAAATCGCGTAGACTATAAATAATCAGTCAACGTAAACGGTCACCAAATAAATTAAGATTTACGTCAAGCAAGTGTTATGTAATTATTAGGAAGATAATTATTGACTTTACATGTTTTATTTTTATTGGTCGCGTGAAAGGCTTACGTTTTACAATAAAATACTTTCAGACACACTCCGGAAATACCTAGATTTACCTAGACTCAAACCAATAACCACTTTCAATCCTTAAACACAAAGATTAATAATTTCTTGTGTTCATAAGTCATTTTGGCCGAAAATGGGTAAGCCAAACCCATAAACCATTCGTCCCATATGCTAAATCAACTAGAAAACCTTCTTGGATCTCCTAAGTACATGTACAACCTAAGTTTAATTAAAGAATGTACTTAGTGTTCCCTCATTAGCTCATTACACATTGGATAATAACCATTTGATCCCTTGTTTCCCCTTTTGATACCCGCGGCTAGTAACAACAATACACAAACCATAAATTTCCATAATCCCAGTAAATCTTGTACAATCATCTTGCCATTAAAGGGTGTACTTAAGAGGTATTATCAAAACCATTTGATACTAACTAGAACCCATAAAACCACCTTTGAAGGGCATGGTTTAGGATTAGGATGGAACTAGTGGACTAGCTAACTCTTAAGCCTATATATACTCACTTACACTTGACACTTAACACTTTCTTACAACTCTCAAACACTCTCTCAAAGCAAAACCACCTTTCCTTTCTCCTTTGGTTTCGAATTCATCACAACCGACCCAACTCAAACATAAATTCGACAACATTACTTAAAACGAAGCCCTAAGGTCACTAACAAGAACATATAAGGAGCATTCAAGTGAAGGATAGGGTTTTAGGAGCAAGGTTAAGCACGAAATTTGGGTTGTCATTCCATTCGGGTTGTTTCTGCTTACTTCTACACGTCCAACTTTAAACCGATCACTAGGACTATTATAAGTCGCGTACTAAGCTTATACTCATTCGTATCATAATTGTTTCTTTGATTTCTAGTCAATTTGGTCACGTTAGTTTGTAGATAACAAACTAATGTGAGCTTATGCATGCTAAATGCAAAGCATGCAGGGATTGGACTCCATTAAGAGGTTCTTTCTCTCACGTCATTTCGCCCGCCCATTTCATTTCCTTTTGCCGAAGTTCATTCAGTCGGTAAGCATCCCGTTAGCTCTTCATATTTCCTAGCCCATCTATCCCCACTATCTCCGAATTCTGTAAGCCGTAAGAAGTCCGTAAAATGTGAATAAAGTCCTCACGCGAAAGTGAATTGCCTTCGCTTATCTTGTTTTTTAAGGTCAGTTCTTGTATGATGTCGACGAAGGTCTCATGTTCATGATTATTATTCTTGCAAAACTCAGAAAGTATGAAAGCACATTTATTCCTTAAGCTGTCGATTGTGTTAGTCGGAAGTGCATACGGCAGATCAGCTTCCTCTACCTAGGTATGGATTGGATGCTCCTCCTGCTCGGGCAGGACTCTCAGACGGCTATGATCGGACAATAGAGTATGTAAGATATAGCTCGTGCCTCTTAGGTTTAACAAGATGGGGTTCGGATGAAAACTGATCCCGCTAATCCAGTCATACGCATATACACATATATATTATCACTTGTGGGGTGCTAAGAGATGTAAAACGTGATTTAAAAATGAACTAAGGCAGTAAACGTTTTCATTTAATTACAAGAAAGGGAAACATATATGATCACTAACTCGTATGTACGAAATACATGAAAACCACACATAAACATTTCACGAAAAACATAATGGTGTGGCTTGGGAAGAGTATACTAACTAATAGGACGATTGCATGTGATAAACTCGACTCATATGTAAGTTAAACGAACTTGTTTTGGTGCTAGTAGTCCTAACGAGCCATTTATATCACTAATAGGTAATGGGCCACTAACGGACCTTATTGGACCCAACAGTCCATTAACGGACGTTAATGGGCCCAACAGTCCGTTAGTTGGGACCCACAGCTTATTAATAAGCTTACGTGAGCTTATTAAAGGTTTATAAGGCTTCTTGAGCTCGTTAGGGAAAATAATGTGCATGAGAAACCTTATTGGGCCACTAACAGGCTTAACAGCCCATAACAAGGCCAATACGGACTAAATAAGCCAAAACAGCTTATTTGTGAGCTTATGCAGCTTAATGAGTTTATTATAAACCTAGAAAAGCTAATGGACCTAAATTGGACTAGTTGGATCATGTATAAACTTTAACGAGCTCTTAATGGGCCCTAAAAGCCTATTTATGAAGCTTATTGGCTTATAAATAAATCGAACAATGAAAACGGCCTAAAAGTGCTTATTAAGACTAGAAAATAAGTTAGATCATGTTAAAAAACCTTAATGGACCCTTTAAAACATTTCGGTTTAAGGTTATTGGGCTAACGAGTCCAATAAGCTCAAATAAGCTCACCCAAGCTTATTTCTTTTCAGCTTAACAGTTTCACATAAACTTATATAAGCCAAATGAGTGCTTATGTGCTTTTAGAATCTTAAATAAACCATTTATTTGCTTAATGGGCTTTAACGAGTCCATAAAGCCCAATAAGTTCAAATAAGCTCACCCAAGCTTATTTTTCAGCATTAACAGTTTCATTAAGCTTAAATGAGCTTAATGAGAGCTTATGTGCTTTTAGAATCCTTATTGGACCTTTAATTTGCTTAATGGACCTTAACGGACCCAAAAGGCCCAATAAGCTAAAATAAGCTCATCCGAGCTTATTTATAAGCTACCATAGCTTATGTAGCTTATTGGATCCCAACAAAACCTTTTAACACTTTTCAAATCTTAATTGGGCTTAAAATGCGATTTTTACAAGTTAAGGGACTAAAAGTGTCAAATTGCAAACTTAAGGGTTAAAACTGTCAAAACTGGATTTATAAAGTTTTAGGCACTGTTTTGTCACTTCTGAAACTTAAAGGGCTGTTTTGAAAGTATAATGACCTAAAGTGAAATTTTTGTAAAGTTGAAGGACTAAAGGTGTGAATGTGGAAACTTAAGGGTTTAAAATGTAAATATTATATTTTCATAAACATAGGGACTGTTTTTGTAAATATAGAAAACCTAAGGGTATTTTATAGAAAACGTCAGGGTTATTTAATAAACAAAAGTGATTTCATAAAAATTAACATATCGGTTAACGGGAATTATATTTGATAATATACAATGTTAACCTACGATTTAATAATTACGAATTTTATTAATATCTTTTATACGTGGTATTAGACGTGTGGAAATCGTATACCCTTCCCAAGAGCCTATCAAGTGAATACAACTACATTAAAGATGTACACAACCACAGAAGTGATAACTATGATACTTAGCAATTTTTATAGTTTATACATTGAGTATTTAGCCATATATTAATGAATAAGACTGAAGCCGGATTTACTTAGGTATTTGACAGTGTGATTCCCATACTTGGATATATTATCATTTTCAGTAGGTATATTTTACTCAAGGTGAGTGCATAGCCCCATGTTTTTTCAAGTATTTAAATGATTTAATTGTTGGGGTGAGAACATGCTTTTGTTTACAAATTGGACGGCAAGTGTATTTTTATACAATGATTACGTGTTTGCCTAAGTAGCGATAACCCACTGAGCCCTTTATCATGAACTGTTAATCACTAGATTGTGAACGCGGATGTTATAAATAGATCTATTTAGGATTGACATCCCTGTTTGGGTGAGTAGCACTCACTGTGCTGGGTTGCCGGACAACAAACGTATACCATGTCAGATTTGGGATGTTATGGGTTAGAACATCATTCACGGGCATTCATTGGCAATTTATTACATTCATATACGTCGAGCTTCAGTGTCATGAACTTAGGAAAACGTAATTACTTTTTATGATGTTTGCATCTGTTGCTTAATCATACACTTGGAAATCTTACGGTCCTGCTATCGAATTACATAAACATGTGAATTCACCAACTTTATGTTGACGTTTCAAGCATGTTTTCTAAGGTTAATAAGGCATGAGGTGCTCAGATACATTAGGGGTCACTCTTTGGAAGAGTCAGTACTAAAGATTTGGGGCGTATTACATTTTGGGAACATTTGTTATAAACCGAAATCTTTACTTATATGGTTGAACAATTGAAGCCATGAGCTTATGTAATGAACAAGTATTTTGTTAATCTAATTTATCTTTTTAAAACGACACGTTTAGTGGTCGTTCTCATATCTTGTGCTATTGATCTATGAAGTAACCCCCTCGGATATTTAACATTCCGCTGCAACCCAGATTTGGGGGTGTTACACTGCGAATTCGTGTATTGGTATTATCTGCTAATTCGGAGACCAAGGGCTCCCTGTGAATTCGTGGATAACTAATCTTGCAAATTCAGAAGGCACTAAGATTGCAAATTCGAGGATAACTAACATTGCAAATTCAGAAAGTTCAAAAGATTTGAATTCTATGTCGAGTTTTCAAGTGTTTTTTTACCTCAATATTCAATCCATGTACACTCATACTATTCCCAACAATCATCATAGCATATTTGATCGTGGATTCATCAAAAATTAATTTTAAATGAGCTACACATTTTCAATATTTCATGAATTTTCAATCATCAAACACTCTTAAATAGTTTTTTCTCATATACACAATCATTTACACTTATAGCATTTAACTATAACAAATCCCACAAGCATTTCAGCCAAAAAATTCAAGAACGCACCATTCGACATAAAGAATGAATCAAAACAAACTCATATGATTTCTTTATTAAAAATTGAATTACACGAGTCTTTAACACCCTCATATGAACAAAACCCCTCAACTAATTAGCGTTTTTGTTCAGTTTGAATTGTAAGGAACCCTAATTTGAGTCTTAGGGTTTTTGAAAATTGAAACCTTGTAACAACGTAATTTCTTCGAGATGTGATATCATAAGGGTGTAAGGAACATTGTTGTAATTATACCTTTAGCACGAAATGGTCTGGAAATCAAGGATGAAGAAGTGACGAGCGTGAGAGGGTTTTGTGAAAAAAATTGGTGTGTGTTTGTGTGTGTGAAACGGGGAGGGTGTTTGGTGTGATATAACACATTTTTGTTTTTGAAACATTCGCCCCCTGAACTTTCATATCTTTATCATTTTTTGATATTAAGTTGAATAAGCATAAACAAGTTGCACCTAATGGCAAATATAGTCCCATAGATATAATTATATACCTAACAACTAATAATAAAAATATTCATCATCAGGCTAATAAAAATTAAAAATTGAAAGGCACACAGAAGCTAAATTTATTTAACTTTTCCAAAGGATTAATATTTACGTTATTGTTTAAAACCTTTATCCCTTTTAGCAAATTCTTTTGAAGAAGATTTTTGACATTTGCTCCCCCTCAAATAATTACCCGTTTTTTATTTAAAGAGTTGTAGTTGTTGTTTGAGAAGTCGAACGTCGTTGAAAAAAAAAACTTTTTTTGATGAAGCAATGTTTTTATTCATGAAAAACAAACACTAATTGTAAATAAGATTTCTCTTATTTTCACACATAAGCGTACTGACACGTACACTCGTGGAATATAGGAAGCACGGGTTGTGACGCAAAGTAATCACAAGCCTTTGCATGGTCATTAGTAGGCACAATGCCTGAGAAAAATTCCAGTTGTGGTCAAGTTTTCTTTTTGAAATACTTGCCTTTAAGATGAAGATCGGGTTGCTATCTGAAATAATAGAAGCTATTTGGCATGTTTTAAAAACATTTGGAACTTCTGCTCTAATACATTTTTCAGCCTCGTATAATTATGAATGACATTTCTAAAGAACGGAAAATGTTATCGACCTTGTTAGAAGAATCGCCAATCTTACCTCTTTTTATATTTTCTTATTTTTTATTTTTTATTTGGTTTTGAAGATTTTATATTTTTGTATTTTGTTTTTATAAAAATTTATGAGAAGGGAAAAATCTTTTTGGTTTTTATGGTTTTTAATATATATATATATATATATATATATATATATATATATATATATATATATATATATATACATATGATACAGGATATTTGAATAGGTACCACCACTATTCATCAACTTCATCTGCCAATTGTTTCAGAGTTTCTGGCGTAAAACTCCCGCATTCGCTTGTTGATAAGAAATTCAATCTTTCTCTTGCGAGGGCTTTTGTGAAGAGGTCTCCAGTTGATACTCCGTATTGACAAAGTAAAGTTCAATCCCCAATTTCAACATGCTCCTTGATGATGTGAAATCTGTAGCTATTGCTTAGACCTGGAAGTGTTGAACATTGGGGCAGCTAAGGCTATAGCGCGGTTTCTGTTATTCAGTACATTGGAATTTTATTGAATCCAAGGCCATAGTCAGTAAGTTGTGATCTCAATCCAATGAATTTGAGCACAACATCCGGACATTGAATTAATTATTTTAACTTGTTTTTAAAGGTAAAAGGTATGTGTAATTAAACACATACCACCAGCTAACAAGTCTATCTCCCAGAAACTGTATACTACCAGATGTGCTACGTCTTGTATATTAACAACCGGCATGATCCGCATCTGCAAATGCTATTAGAGCAATTAAAGAATTATTCGGATACCATAGTCCCCGATTGACGGTTCCTAGTAGATATCAAAAGATCCTTTTGACCGCATGTAAGTGCTTTTCGGTAGGCCGAGCCTGATACCGGGCACACATGCATATAGCAAATTGTAGGTCAGGTCTACTAGCTGTGAGATAAAGGAGGGTGCCAATCATACCACGATAGTGTGATGGATCAACGGCTTTCCCTTCTTTATCCTCATCCAGTTTGGATTTCTCCACCATGGGAGTATCCACTAGGTCACAAGAATCAAAACCGTATTTCTTTAAAGATTCAAGGGCATATTTTGACTGGTTAATAAAGATGCCTCTGGGATTTTGAAAAATCTGTAATCCTAAGAAAAATGAGATTTTTCCCATCATTGACATCTTAAATTTTGAACACATGATTTTAGCAAATAGGTCACAAAGTTCAGGTGTAGATGCAGCAAAGATAATATCATCGACATATACTTGTACCAGAAGTAATTCCTTGCCTTCCTTACGGATGAACAGAGTAGGATCCACTGAGCCTTTGGAGAAGTCTTGGGATATCAGGAACGAAGACAACATGTCATACCACGCGCGTGGAGCTTGTTTCAACCCATAAAGAGCTTTCTTTAGCTTGTACACGTGATTGGGGTTATCTGGATCCACAAAACCGTCCGGCTGGCTAACATAAACCTCTTCCCGCAAATTACCATTCAGAAACGCAGTCTTGACATCCATTTGGTAGACGACCATGTTCATGTGAGCGGCAAACGCGAGAAAAATTCGTATAGCCTCTAATCTTGCAACAGGAGCAAAAGACTCTTCAAAATCAATTCCTTCCTCTTGACGGTAACCACGAGCCACTAACCAAGCTTTGTTCTTTAAAACTCCTCCCAGTTCGTCTAGCTTCACTTTGTAGATCCACTTCAAAGTAATCACTATAACTTTGTCTGGTCGAGGTACGAGCTCCCATACTTCAAGACGTTCAAACTCATTGAGCTCTTCTTGCATTGCTTTGATCCAGCAGGATTGAGTTAAAGTATCTTTATACGTCTTAGGTTCAACAGCAGTGAGGAAAGCATCGTAGTAACAGAAAAGAGCTTGCTCATGTAATTGCAGTCTTGTGGAAACTAGTCGAGCGAGTTTACCGATTATATTTTCAAGTAGATGGTCCTTCGTCCATTTGCTATTGTGTTTAGAAATTTGGTGATCGGGTTGCATAATTGTATGAATAGAATCCGATGATGAAGATTGATCAGAAGGAACTTCTGGAATTAGGACACCAAAGTACGGATCATTACCCATATGTGCAATTTCAATATCATGATTGTCTTCTTCAACATCGTTAGGAATAACGGGAGGTTGAGTTTCTGGTGTTGTTTGAGAGTTACTTGGTGATGGTGCATCTTGGTCAACATTTGTTAAAGAAGGTAAACCGGTTGATACAGCGGGAACTGGAGCAATTACTTCAACAACTAAAGCAATAACTTTAGGGGCTTGTAAATCAACACTGGGTGGAGGAGTGAGTAATTCATCAAACATTGGTTGAAACAGAATATCCCATTCAGTTCGTGAAGGTGGTACAGGCGGTGTTGAAGGAGTATGGTTTGGCACGAGTCCTGAACTGATTGTAGCAGGAGTCATTTCATGAAGCGCGGGTCCTGAACTGCTTTGTTCAGAAGCCATCGCGGTCAGCTCATCAAAGTCTACATGAATTGTCTCAATGATTCGTCTGGTACGTCGGTTGTAAATTCGAAATGCTTTCTTTGTGGGTGCATAACCAATGAAAATACCAATATCAGCCTTCGGTTGTAACTTACCCAAATTCTCACTATCATTTGTCGGATAGCAGAGTGCACCAAATACATGGAAAAATGATAGGTCGGGAGGTTTATCATGTAAAAGCTCATATGGTGTTTTGCCGTGACGAAGGCGTATGATGGAACGATTTTGGGTGTAACATGCGGTAGCAACTGCTTCTGCCCATAAAAATAATGGAGCTTTTGCATAAATCAACATTGTGCGGGCAGCTTCAATTAGTGTACGATTACGTCTTTCAACGACACCATTTTGCTGTGGAGATAGAGCAACATATGTTTCATGAGAGATGCCAACCTTCTCATAATATTCACGCAAAGTTTGGTTAACAAATTCAATTCCATTATCTGTTCTGATTCTTCGGACAGGCACTTTAAGCCGCACTTGGATCATCTTTAGAAACTTGATTATGAAATCTAGAGCTTCATCTTTTGACCTTAAGAACTTAACCTATGTGAATCGAGAGTAATCATCAACAATAACGAAGATGTACGTCTTTCCATTAACACTCGCGATACGCATTGGTCTACAAAGATCCAAGTGCAATAGATAGAGTTTCTCTTGGTTGGTGTCTTCAGATATAGGTTTGTGGGGTTTTTTCTTGCTTTTACCCATTGCACAAGCAGAACACGAATGGTCCTTTTCAAATTTAAGCTTAGGGAGACCTCGAACAAGACCATATCTAGCTAAATGATTGATTGCACCAAAGTTCAGATGAGACAGACGTCGGTGCCATAGCTAGGACTTAGTCTTTGAGGCCTTTGACAAGAGACATATAGGAGAGGACGCCATTATATCTCTAAGAGACAGAGTGTGTCCAAGTCCCTCCACGTAGTAAACCCTTGATATCGTAATATTCCTAATATGATAATCAGCATAACCCAATATCTTTGCCACGTGATCATTTCCGAATTTGACTGTACCCAAAAACTTATTGACGAAATTAGTGAGCTGAGAGCGATCTCCGGTCATATGCTTGGAGCAGCCGGAGTCCAAATACCAGAGAACAATTTGGA